>CM069165.1:20709343-20964343 GCA_035221665.1 Okamejei kenojei
GGACGTATTTGTGTCGTGCCTTTCAGAACCATAAGATTTTCCCGAGTACAGCCAATGATGTACTTTGAAGTTGCCTAAAATATATATATTCCTGACTGGATTACACTAAATGCATTGTGTAGACAAGTCAAGGAGTTGAACTGTGCTTCATACAGTATATTCACTCCATTGCCTTTAGTGGGATGTATTTTGGAGACAGATAGCAATGAGCTATTAGAAGACATATTTTGTATTATCAACTGGGGACACAGTCCTATGAAAGTTATAACCTAAGTGTTTAGGTATTGGGCACAAAGGGTGTCATGGTGGTGCAGCGGTAGAGTTGCTGCTTCACAGCGCCAGAGACCTTGGTTCGATCCTGACTACGGGTGCTGTCTGTATGGAGTTTGTACGTTCTCTCTGTGACCTGTGTGGGCTTCTCTCCGGGTGCTCAGGTTTCCTCCCACGCTCTAAAGACATACAGGTTAATTGGCTTCGGTAAAAATTGTAAATTGTCCCTGATGTGTGTAGGATAGTGTAGTGTGCGAGGATCACTGGTCGGTGTGGACTCGGTGGGCCGAAGGGCCTGTTTTCCACACTGTATCTCAAAACTAAACTAAACTAAACTAATGGAAGAACTCCATTGGAGGAAGATGTTAAGACCTATCAAGCCATTTGGGGAATGTTATAATTTAATTTACTTGTTGTGGTTCCATAATACACAGTCGTCTGGTTGAGCACATGGAAGATATAAACAATTAAAATTTGACTCTCTCCTCATATAGAAACAAGGAATTGCAGATGCTGGATTACATAAAAAGACACAAAGTGCTGGAGTAATTTAGCGGGTCAGGTTGCACCTCTGGAGAACATGGATCAGTGACATTTCAGGTCAGAACCTTCCATCAGTCTGAATTGATGATTCATTCATTAATTGCATGGCCAGCCTTGACATAAAATTAATGTAGTTACGAATGGCATTTATATAGTGCGTTCATTGGTGTTTGTATTGGTTTATTTTTGTACACTTACTGAATACAGTTGAAGAGCTTTTATTTGAAGGCTAACTATGAAATCAGATAATACCTTATATGAATACAATCAAGGCATGAACAAGCACAACAGATTGGGCAAAGAAAAACAAATTGGTATTTAAGAGTACAGAATATAATTTTTCAGCGTTGGAGCATTACAGTTCAAGAGAAAAGGTCCAATGAGGTAGGTTGGAAGATCGTGATTACACCTTAACTCCTGGGAGGACCATTCAGAATTCTGATAACAGAGGGGACAAAGCTGGTCCCTGATTGCCAATGGCTGTGCGTGCTTTCAAGCTACCGTACCTTCTGCCCAACGAGAGCAGGGAGAAAAGGGTATAACTGAGGTGAAAAACCTCCTTGATTATATTGGCTGCTTTGTAGATGCAGTCAATGGGGGAGAGTCTGCCGTGTGATGGACTGGGCTACATCCAAGGTCTACATAAATGAGTTAACAATTGAAATGTGCCAGTTAATGTGACCAAAAGCTTACACTCCTC
Organism: Okamejei kenojei; assembly: GCA_035221665.1. NCBI lineage: Eukaryota > Metazoa > Chordata > Chondrichthyes > Rajiformes > Rajidae > Okamejei > Okamejei kenojei. The sequence goes on from CM069165.1 coordinate 20,710,857, forward strand.
TAGCCTTAAAGAATATAATAGATAGTTGAAAAGAGATATGGAGAGTAAACTCAATCTATATTGTATTTTTCTTTCAATAGCATAAATCACTATGGGGAGCATTGAAATCCATGGCAGACAGTCCTTCGGGAACATGTACATATGCACATACCTCGGAACGTGGAGCAGGAGTAGCCCATTCAGCGGCTGAAGCCTGGACTGGCATTTAAAACAATCGTGGACTAATGGACTGTAACCTCAAACTTGCCATTCCCACCCACCAGTAGCAACCTTTCACCCTATTGCTTATAAAGAAAATATCTCCTTAGCCTTAAAAAACATTCACACATGGATCACCAAGCTTGTAGTCACAATTATGTTAACCTAGGCAGGGAAATGAAGGGTCTAATGTAGCCGCACAAATGTGCGATACCTGCACTGAGTACTATTAACCTTGTCAACTTCCATCTGAGGAATAGCTTGCGTCTTAATGGAAATTCAGTAGACACAAAAGATTGCTTTTTCCTCCCCGGTTGTTTACTCAGTGTTCACAGTCCTTACTTAAAGACCAAAGCAGGGTGAGCTATAAAGCTCTGAGAGCCATTATGGAAACACTACACGTAGACTCTTGCAACAACCCATAACAAAAGTCTCAGGAAACTTGAACAGTAATTGGCAACAGACTCCAATGCACTTCTGGGTTAGATAAGCACTCCCTTTAATGATTATTAGGTTTGCTCGGTTCTGCAAGCGTAACAGAACTTAAATGACTTCAGGGTTAAGAAATTATTTCCCCATTTGGGGACTCCTGACTGAAATTGTTCTTGTTCGCAAACGCAGAAATTTACAGTGCGGAGAAAAGTCACTCAGCCCATTTGGTCCTGGTGTCCGACAAAGAGTTGTCGAGACCGATCCCAGCTCAGCAATCCAACCTGTGCCTTGTTGGTCAGAGAACATCTAAAACTCGCCTACGATACGATAAACTTTATTCAACCACGGAGGGTAATTGGTCTGCCGACAGTCACAACACTCAAGATACACAAAAACTTGAAATTGAAAGTGAAAACACAAAGAAAAAGACAAGCCAGTGTTGGCTGGCTGCCGTGTGCACAGAGCCTTCACCAGAACAAATGAACAAACAAACAAACACAGACTTATCCCCTGGGCAGAGGATTCTAAACTTAAGTGCCCCCCCCCTCCCTCACACAGGGTCCCCCTTTGTTCTAATACCATCCCTCACTGCGGTTCCCATTCCCCCGCCAGGTCCTCCAGTGTTCTTCACGGTTCACCCGCGTGGGGTCCCCATTATCTTCCCCTCCCCACCTCACGCTCATCGACCGTGAGGCCCGACCACCACCGAGGTTCGCGTTGCTGCTGAGGCCCGTGTTGCCGCCGAGGCTCCACTGCCGGCGAGGCTCCCGCTGCTGCCGCCGAGGCTCCTGTCGCCGCTGCCGAGGCTCCCGTCGCCGCCACCGCTGAGGCTTCACCGCAGTCCCATGGGAAGGCCTGTGGGGCACGTTCCGGTGTTGGGTCGTCGTTCTGGTCGGCGGGTGAATCGGGCCCGCGCAGCTCCCCGAGACACTCCCGCCATGAGCCTGGCTCCCCGGGATACCTTGGTATCTCTTAAATGCCTCCACCACACTTTCACACCGAGGTTTCCAAACCCCCACCACTCCTTGGGTGAAAACATTTCTACTCACTCTTTCTCTGAACCCTCCACCAAATAACTTAAACCCATGTCCCAGTATTATTGACCTCTTGTTTTCACCCTGCCAAGGCCTCATATTGATTTATATATCCTGATTGAATCTGTTTCAAACAATGCACTCAATCTGATCTCATTGCTCCAGCCCTAGATCTCCAGTGCACCATTCCCATCCCGTGCAGATGTAGCGAGAACTGAATGCTGAACTGCCTACACGCCTGGCGTTTATGTTTCAAGCGAGCAGAGCTTCAGTTAGTTGGTAGAGTTGTTGCCTCACGGGTCAAATGACCAGGGTTCAATCCAGACCTCTGGTGCTATCTGGGTTAAGTTTGCCTTTGTCCATGTGGGCTTTTTCCATGTGCTCCTGTTTCCTTCCAAGTATATTTTCCTCAATCTCCATTCCCTGTGTCCTGTTTTCACAGCTTACACTTCCTTATCTATGTATCTCTCTCTCCCCTGACATCAGTCTGAAGAAGGGTCTTGACCTTAAACGTCACCCACACCTTCTCTCCAGAGATGCTGCCTGTCCCGCTGAGTTACTCCAGCATTATGTGTCCATCTTTGGTTTAAACCAGCATCTGCAGTTCCTTCCTACACATTCCTTGTTTCTGTGGCGTGAATCTATACGATATTGAGCAGGAGCAATATTAAGCATAGAATTAATCTGAAATCAAGGGATGACTTTAACCATCACAATTCAGATGCCGATTATGAGTTGAAACGTTGACAATTCCTTTCTCCTCACGGAGCTGCTTGACCCACTGACTACCCCCAGCAGTAAAAGGGAGACACATGGAACTTCAGATGCTGGAATCGTGAATAAAACTGGTGTGCTGGAGAAGCTCTGCCAGTCAGGCAGCATCTGTGGAGGGAATGGACAGACAGTTCCTCCAGCACTTTGTTTATTGCTCCAGATTCCTATATCCACAGCCTCTGGATACAAATTAAAATAGTCCGTTTTATTTATTTGCCTGTATCTGTTTAATACTGACTTTTAAAATAGAGCAGTGCGTGTTTAGAATGCAAAGCGCTGGAGTTACTCAGCATCTCTGGAGGACATGGATGGACATGACGTTTCCAGTCGGGACCCTTCTTCAGGCTCGTAGGTGACATTTGGGGTCTTATACACACGTGAGTGCTGAGATGTGTAAACGAGCAGTGATTTTGCATGGTTTAAGTGGGAAGTCTGCACCTTGGGCATGTACCCCTCAGTACTGCACTGGGATTGAGAGTTCAAGCCCATCGAGCTGGTCTTGAGTCTGTGAAGGGCCTGTCCCACTTGGGTGTCATTTGCGCGTCACGCAGATTTTGTACATCCCAAACTCTTGGGGCGCCGCGCGCGACACTGCCTACGTCACCGCGCACCATGCACGCATAATGTGCACCACGCGCACGTAACGCGCTCCACGTGCACGTCGTGACGTGTAAATGATGCGCAAATGATGCCCAAGTGGGACAGGCCCTTAACTATGCTACAGGACTGATGACTGAGCCCTAACATACAACTAGCTGAAATTATTGGGCAACCAATGCTGACAATTGACACCGTGCTCCATTTAAACACAAAACATGTTAATACTCCATGTTAATTTGGCTTGGTTATACAGCAGCTAACATGATCGTATTATTAAGTCATGACTCCGTACCACTGCGTTCCATAAGGAGCAGCAGCCAAAGGGTACTTAGTGGCCTCTTGTTTCAGGGATTGTAGATGTAGTAGCCGAGACATTAGCACACAGCTTTGCTGCCCAATTAAATAATCAATAACGATTTCAAAGCACCTCATTCCATTGATTTCCTTGTAACTCTACATCAGCTGGGCTCTAAGCAGAATCTCACGCACTAGATGGTCTGAATAGTTCATGAGTGAGCTGGCTGTGATTCCATATTTAACAGGATATAAACTGTCAGCTCGGCCCAGAGGGAGGGTAGGAGCACTGCGATATCGGTCGCAGAGGGACCAGGAGACTTCTCATCTATCTGCAGCAAGCCCGAATCAAAAGGCAAGGAGTCGAAGGCAAAAAGCGAAGAGAAAAATAATTCGGAAAGCCGAAGGAAAAGACTGCTGGAAGGTCTGTGGCTTTGCTTGGTGTGCAATGGCGGCAGTGTTAGTTCCTTAAACAAACTACCCCCTGGGAGGATGCAAAGCAACTGTTGCCATGCTATTTCCTCAGTGAGACTGATGAGGAACAATGTCTTAGATTCCAAGCCCTGTTACAAAGAACCACCCTGAGCTCTCTGTACACGGATTCTCATGTCTTTCACTCATTTTTCTTCAGATGAAAGGAGTATTGTGGCTCACATCTTTCCCTGTATGCTGTGGGCAAGGCCAGCCTGTGGGACCAGTGACTGTTCTGACAAGGCCTCTGAAGTACTTTAGCAAGACACAAAGTTCTGGAGTAACTCAGCTGGTCAGGCAGCACTCTGGAGAACATGGATAGGCTGTGTTTCGGAGCGGCACCCTTCTTTGAACTTCTTCAGAAGTATTTTCCCCTTTCTACAATCAGTCTGAGGAAGGGTCACGACCCAAAACATCACGCATCCATGTTCTCCAGAATGCTTTCTGACCCGCCCGCTGACTTACTCCAGCACTTTGTGTCTCTTTTTGTAGACCAACATCTGCAGTTCCTCTAATCTGTACTTTAGCAAGTGTTGAAAGTTGCAATAATCAGATTCAACAGCTCATTAATTTAAGGCTCTTACAGTTTTTACATGCTGAAAGGTCAATACAATGCTTGTGCTGTAAATAAATAAATCCCTAAGTGTCTTGACATTCACTTCCAAGCATATTATTTTATTATGCATAAGTCTTGATTGACTAGTCATGGAATGACCTGAGAGTTTCTTTGACCAATCATCCCTGCTGGGATTGTCAGCAGGCTAATTGACCAAGAACAGGATATTTTTGGCATAAACATGATAAATGTGGGTACATCACTGCAAGTGTTCAGTGGGTGATAGGATAGATGCAGCGAACTTATTTTCTCACTGGGGAGAACCCAGAACAAAAAAAAGTGTAAAATAATTAATGTCAGTATGTAAAGCCAGGGAAGCATTTCTTCATATAATATGCTCTGCAAATTACGATTGCCGTCCCTTTCTGAATTTTAAAGGAAAAGGGGAAGTTAATCTGAAATTTCAAAACTTAAAGCCCTGTCTCACTGTATGAGTTAATTCAAAGAGCTCTCCCGAGTTTGCCCTGATTCGAACTCGGAGATTTACGGTAATGGCCGCTCGTCGGTACTCGGGGCTCTCGTGGACATTTTTCAACATGTTGAAAAATCTTCACGAGTCTTCCCGAGCTTACTGCGTTTCCCGAGTACCTGCCGTTAGCGTTACGAGCCGCTAAGAGACGTCCCCGAGCTCCGACGTACCCGCTACGTTCATTCTCCGTGCTTACCACGAGTTTGATTTTTTGTTTAAACTCGGGAGAGCACTTGAATGAACTCGTACCAGTGGGACAGGGCCAAACATTGAGAGCTTCGAAGATAGACACAAAAAGCTGGAGTAACTCAGCGGGACTGGGTGATGTTTCGGGTCAAGGCCCTTCTTCAGACTGATGACCCTTCCATCTCTCCAGAGATGCTACCTGTCCCGTTCAGTTACTCCGGCATTTTGTGTCTATCTTTGGTTTCACCCAGCATCTGCAGTCCTTCCCACACATTTGGAGCTTCCGTCAGGAGGACACAAGAAACTGCAGACGCTGAATCGTGAGTGGAAAAAAAAGTGTTGGAGGAACTAGGTGGGTCAGGCAGCGACTGTGGAGGGAAATGGATTGTGTTTCAGGTTTAGTTTAGTTTAGTTTAGATTAGTTTAGAGATACAGCGTGGAAACGGGCCAATCGGCCCACAGAGTCTGCATCAATCAGCCATCCCCGCACACTTGCAGTATCGTACACACACTAGAGTTATAGAGTGATACAGTGTGGAAACAGACCCTTCAGCCCAACATGCCCATGCCGGCCAACATGTCCCAGCTACACTAGTCCCACCTGGCTTGCGGTTGGTCCATATCCTTCCAAACCTGTCCTGGGCAGTCACGGTGGCGCAGCAGTAGAGTTGATGCCTCACAGCGAATGCAGCGCTGGAGACCCGGGTTCGATCCCGACTACGGGTGCTGTCTGTACGGAGTTTGTACGTTCTCCCCGTGACCTGCATGGGCTTTCTCTGAGATCTTCGGTTTCCTCCCACACTCCAAAGACGTACAGGTTTGTAGGTTAATTGGCTTGGTAAATGTAAAAAATGTCCCTAGTGTGTGCAGATTAGTGTTAATGTGCAGGGATCGCTGGTCGGTGCGGACCCAGTCAGCTGAAGGGCCTGTTTCCGCGCTGTATCTCTGAACAAAACTAAACTATCCATGTACCTGTCTAACTGATTCTTAAATGTTGGGATAGTCCCTGCCTCAACTACCTCCTCTGGCAGCTTAATCCATACACCCACTACGGGGAACAATTTACAATTATACCAAGCCAATTAACCTACAAACCTATATGTCTTTGTTGTGCGGGAGGAAACCGGAGATCCCGGAGAAAACCCACTCAGGTCATGGGGAGAACGAACAAACTCCGTACAGACAAATACACATTGGTCAGGATCGAACCCGGATATCTGGTGCTGTAAAGTTGGGACCCTTCTTCAGACTAATGGTGTAGAATGGAGATAGCTGGTGGAGAGGTGGGGCAAGATGTGGCATGTGCTGGTGAGTCCAGCTGGATGGAACTGGCAGATGAGCCAGATGAGGGAGAGCAGGGTGGAGATAGTACCTGGAGACGTATGAAGACGGTAGGAATTAAGGCACATGAAGCCATGTAAAAGATCAAGTGGAAATATACATCATCCTATCCCCGTGCACAATGGAACAAGCTAGAGGAACCGAGTGGCAGACACACACCACAAGATTCAGGGACAGATCCTTCTCAGCTGTTATCAGGCAACTCAACCATCTGACCACTACCAGAGAACAGTGCTGAACTACTATCTACCTCTTTGATGACCCTCGGACTATCCTTGATCGGATTTTACTGGCTTTACCTTGCACTAAACATTATTCCCTTATCATGTATCTTATACACTGCAAATGGAAGGATTGTAATCATGTATTGTCTTTCTGATGACTGGTGAGCATGCAACAAACAGCTTTTAACTGAACCTTGGTACACGTGACAATGACCTAAACTGAAACTGATTTGAAGTCATTTCATCAACAGAGGTCATTTTTGGATGCAACTACATGGAGGTCTTTCTAGTTGGTAATGAACATCACGCTGCACTATGTCAATGTGTAGGCCAGCTCCCTACACCTGCTCGCGACGTTCAGCTGACTCTCAATCAAAACTTTTCCTGCTCTGTTCATTGTTATATTGTCCACGGTGCGAGCTCACTGTGTACAAAGTTACCACCGCAAATCTGAAGTTACAACAGAGATGACATGTCAGAAATACTTCATTGTGCTGCTCTGAAATGATTGTATAAAGAAAGATACAAATGCATGTCTTTATATTTTTTTCACAATAGCATGCCATTTGTGAGATTCACATATCATCTTAGATCTCTGGAAGTGCTTTTCTGGTCTCTGGCAAATGGCAAACTAAGAATAAAATGAGTAATGCTAAAGCAAATGCATTCATGGCTGTGGGGATTATAGAGCTCTGCAACCTTACAGAAAGCAGACTTACAAAAGTCTGTTTAGTTTAATGGAAATAATTAGAGCATAAATGCACTAATACTCCAAAGATGGATAAAGAGCACTGTCTAAAATGTTGGCATGGCTTAAAATGTGTTCTCCATTTGTACAAAGAGAAGAAAGAACTTTCAGTTATGAATCAACCTTTTATATGCTCGGAACAACCCCAAAGCACTCTGAAGCCAAGGAAGTATTTTGAAGTGGGTAGTGGCTGCCGTTGCATTGACAAAAGATCCCAGTCGTTTCTGCAGAGACAGGGCAGAAAGCAATTTTTACAATAAAGACGCAAACAGGATTTACTCCCGAAATTCCAATTGAACATCGGAGAATCATGGCCATTCCTTGGAGAACTATCGGCCTTGGACATCAGATAAGCACAGGTTTTGAAAGAATAGGTGACTTTCAGAAGGTGGTGGTAACTTCAGACCCGGATGGTAGTTTGCCTCCCTGGTGCCAGGGTCTCGGATGCGTCGGAACGTGTCCAAAAGATTCTGAAAAGGGAGGGAGAGGAGCCTGATGTTGTGGTGCACATAGGTACCAATGACATAGGCAGAAAAAGAGAAGAGGCCCTGAAAGGAGAATTTAGGGAGTTGGGGGGAAAGTTAAGGAGAAGGTCCAAAAGGGTAACAATTTCAGGATTACTGCCTGTGCCGCGTGACAGTGAGAGTAGGAATGGAATGAGGTGGAGGATAAATGCGTGGCTGAGGGACTGGTGCAGTGGGCAGGGATTCAAGTTTCTTGATCACTGGGTCCTCTTTTGGGGAAGGCATGATCTGTACACAAAGGACGGGTTGCACTTGAGCCCGAGGGGGACCAATATCCTGGCAGGGAGATTTGCAAAGGCTACAGGGGAGACTTTAAACTAGAAAGGCTGGGGGGAGGGACTCGGGTAGAGGGGGCTAGGGGACAGGGTGTGGGGCAAGAGGCAGAGAAGGGAAGCACTCGGACCCAAAATGTAGGTGAGAAAGAGGAAAAAAGATAATAGACAGAGAATAAGGGATGGTGGGTTTCTAAAATGTGTATATTTTAATGCTAGGAGCATTGTAAGAAAGGTGGATGAACTTAGAGCCTGGATTGACACCTGGAAATATAATGTTGTGGCAATCAGTGAAACATGGTTGCAGGAGGGCTGTGATTGGAAACTAAATATTCCAGGATTTCGTTGCTTCAGGTGTGATAGAATTGGAGGGACCAGAGGTGGAGGTGTTGCATTGCTTGTCAGAGAAGATATTACAGCAGTGCTTTGGCAGGATAGATTAGAGGGCTCGTCTAGGGAGGATATTTGAGTGGAACTGAGAAGTGGGAACGGTGTAGCAACACTTTTAGGGGTGTATTATAGACTGCCAAATGGGTGAGCGAGAATTGGAAGAGTAAATATGTAAGGAGATAGCATATATTAGTAGTAAGCACAAGGTAGTGATTGTGGGAGATTTCAATTTTCCAAAAATAGACTGGGAAACACATTCTGTAAATGGGCTGGATGGTTTGGAGTTTGTAAAATGTGTGCAGGATAGTTTTTTGCAGCAATACATAGAGGTATCGACCAGAGAAGGGGCAGTGCTGGACCTCCTGTTAGGAAATGAGGCAGGTCAGGTGATGGAGGTATGCGTTGGTGAGCACTTCGGGACCAGTGATCACAATACCATTAGTTTCAATATAATTATGGAGAGAGTTGGAACTGGACCGAGGGTGGATATTTTTGATTGGAGAAAGGCTAACTTTGAGGGAATGCATAAGGATTTAAAAGGAGTGAATTGGGACATTTTGTTTTATGGGAAGGATATAGAAAAGAAATGGAGGACATTTAAAGGGGAAATTGTAAGAGTACAGAATCTTTATGTCCCTGTTAGGGTGAAAGGAAATAGTAAAAATTGGAAAGAGCCATGGTTTTTAAGGGAAATTGGACACTTGTTTCGAAAAAAGAGAGATATCTACAATAATTATAGGAGGCATAGAGTAAATGAGGTGCTAGAGGAGTATAAAGAATGTAAAAAGAATCTTAAGAAAGAAATTAGAAAGGCTAAAAGAAGATATGAGGTTGCTTTGGCAAGAAAGGTGAAAGTAAATCCAAAGGATTTCTACAGCTATATTAATAGCAAAAGGATAACGAGGGATAAAATTGGACCATTAGAGAGCCAGAATGGACAGCTATCTGCAGAGCCATAAAAGATGGGGGAGATATTGAACAATTTATTTTCTTCGGTATTCACCAAGGAGAAGGATATTGAACTCTATGAGGTAAGGGAAAAAAGTAGAGTAACTATGGAAACTATGAGATTCAAAGAGGAGGAAGTACTGACACGTTTGAAAAATATAAAAGTGGATAAGTCTCCAGGTCCTGACAGGATATTCCCTAGGACATTGAGGGAAGTTAGTGTAGAAATAGCAGGAGCTATGACAGAAATATTTCAAATGTCATTAGAAACGGGAATAGTGCCGGAGGATTGGCGTACTGCGCATGTTGTTCCATTGTTTAAAAAGGGTTCAAAGAATAAACCTAGCAATTATAGACCTGTTAGTTTGACATCAGTGGTGGGCAAATTAATGGAAAGGATACTTAGAGATAATATATATAAACATCTGGATAAACAGGGTCTGATCAGGAGCAGTCAACATGGATTTGTGCCTGGAAGGTCATGTTTGACAAACCTTGAATTTTTTTGAAGAGGTTACTAGGGAAATTGATGAGGGTAAAGCAGTGGATGTTGTCTATATGGATTTCAGTAAGGCCTTTGACAAGGTTCCCCATGGAAGGTTGATTAAGAAGGTTCAATCTTTGGGTGTTAATGGCGGAGTAGCAAGATGGATTCAACAGTGGCTGAATGGGAGATGTCAGAGAGTAATGGTGGATGGCTGTTTGTCAGGTTGGAAGCCGGTGACCAGTGGGGTGCCTCAGGGATCTGTGTTGGGTCCACTGTTGTTTGTCATGTACATCAATGATCTGGATGATGGGGTGGAAAATTGGATAAGTAAGTATGCTGATGATACTAAGATAGGTGTTGTGGATAATGAAGTAGACTTTCAAAGTCTACAGAGAGATTTGGGCCATTTGGAAAAGTGGGCTGAAAGATGGCAGATGGACTTTAATGCTGATAAGTGTGAAGTGCTACATCTTGGCAGGACAAATCAAAATAGGACGTACATGGTAAATGGTAGGGAATTGAGGAATGCTGTGGAACAGAGGGATCTAGGAATAACTGTGCATAGTTCCCTGAAGGTGGAATCGCATATAGATAGGGTGGTAAAGAAAGCTTTTGGTGTGCTGGCCTTTATAAATCAGAGCATTGAATATAGGAGTAGGGAAGTAATGTTTAAAATTGTACAAGGCATTGGTAAGACCAATTCTGGAGTATGGTGTACAATTTTGGTCGCCTAATTATAGGAAGGATGTCAACAAAATAGAGAGAGTACAGAGGAGATTTACTAGAATGTTGCCTGGGTTCCAGCAACTAAGTTACAGAGAAAGGTTGAACAAGTTAGGTCTTTATTCTTTGGAGCGCAGAAGGTTAAGGGGGGACTTGATTGAGGTCTTTAAAATGATGAAAGGGATAGACAGAGTTGACGTGGATAAGCTTTTCCCATTGAGGGAGGGGAAGATTCAAACAAGAGGGCATGACATGAGAAGTTTAGGGGTAACATGAGGGGTAACTTCTTTACTCAGAGAGTGGTGGCTGTGTGGAATGAGCTTCCAGTAGAAGTGGTGGAGGCAGGATCGATTTTAACATTTAAAAGTAAAGTGGATAGGTATATGGACGGGATGGGAATGGAGGGGTGTGGTCTGAGTGCAGGTAGATGGGACTAGGGGAAAATAAATGGTCGGCACGGACTGGAAGGGCCGAGAGGGCCTGTTTCCGTGCTGTAATGGTTATATGGTTATATGGTTATATGACCTGAAACATCACCTATTCCTTTTCTCCAGAGATGCTGTTAATCATGGCTAAATCGGAGCAGCTAGGACTTCAAAATGGGGTTAAGTTTCAGGGTTGTGGGAGATTTGGTCAAATCGGAATTACTCTCTGTAGAGCTGGGACAAGCTGCAGAGAGGTGCCAGAGTGTCTGGAGCTTAGATACAATTTGCAAGCAAAGAACGGGAAGCCCTGCAAACCCTGTCAATCTGGTGCAAAATGCATAGAATGGATTGGATGGCTGCAAACAAGACATACACCTTGTAAATAGTTGTAAATAATTTTGCAGAGTTTGACTTTGCCAAATGTTGTTTGGATGAGGTGTTGAGCCTTGTCTGGGTTTTCTGTAAATCAGGGTAAATGTTTCCAAGTTGACTTCCTCTTGAAGTCCGTTTTTAATACAATGTATTGAACTGTTGTATCATTGGGTTAGGGGAATGTCTGTTATGTATAGGGTTAATCGATATCTGTAATTGGGTTATTGAGAGACCATCCCCATGTGGTTCGGCCCCTCAAGGTCCCGGGACATATAAAAGTCCGCGATCACGAGGCTGAGTATCGACCTTTTGGAAGAACGCTCGGGACTGCGTGAACTTCAGGAGTGCCTCTGTCTGAGTGAAGCCTAGAGGGCTTGAACAGGCAGACGCGGGGATCGAACCCGCAGTGGGGTAGGTACAGTGTTTGATCTGTGACGCGCTTTTGTTAAAATAAAATCTAGTTGTTTCAAGTGCTTGATTCAGCGTTTTTACTGAAACTAGACTGAGGGAAACTTAGAAATGAGCAATTATCAGTGCTACCTGACCCGCTGAGCTACTCCAGCCTTTTGTGTCTGTCTCTGGTTTGAACAAGCATTCGCAGTTCCTCCCTACACAAGGTTTAGTTTAGAGATACGGCGCAGAAACAGGCCATTCGGCCACTGAATCCACACCGACCAGCGACCCCATACACTAGCCCTATCCTACACACTAGGGACAATTTACAATTTTACCAAAGCCAATTAACCTACAAACCTGTACATCTTTGGTGCGTCAGAGTTTTTGTGAACAACCTTGAACCTTCTGTGTAGGAAGGAACTGCAGATGCTGGTTTAAACTGAAGATAGACACAAAAAACTTGAGTAACTCAGCAGGACAGGCAGCATCTCTGGAGAGAAGGAATGGGTGACGTTTTGGGTTGAGACCCTTCTTCAGATGGACCCTGTCTGTAGAAGGGTCTCAACCCGAAACGTCACCCATTCCTTCTCTCCAGAGATGCTGCTTGTCCCACTGAGTTACTCCAGCTTTCTGTGTATCCTTGAACCGTTACTTATGTCCTCTTGTGAATTGAGCTGAGAATCAGGAGTATGTTTTAGAAGTCTGGAGTCTGGAGTATGATTTGTGTGGCCTGTTTAATTGAGCTGTTGGAGTGCAAGTAAACGTGGATGTTGGGGATGTTGGCCGCAAAGATACCACTAACATTGATTTATTTAATCATCATTGACAGCTAATAGACTGAAGTAAACCAGCACAATATTGGGAAACCAACTCTCAAAAGACATTTGGTAAAATGACCCGTTGAAGAGATAACCTCCATAGGAATATGGGCCAGGCACAGGCAAGGGAACTAGTTCAATTTGGCAACTTGGTTGCTGGGTTGGATCGAAGAGCCTGTTTCCATGTTGTATATCTCTATGATGCCATAACTCATTGGGCAAGGAAGAAAGAGGTCAAGAGCATGTACAGCTTAAGGAGCAGAGCAAATTTAATAGCGAAAAGCAAAATATTTGAAAATATTAAAAATGATAAGAGGTATCCATGACTGGTTAATGACAATAACTAAAGCACATTTATTTTTTTGATAAAAACACTCTTTTTAGAAATATCTTTATAGGAAATCTATCTTTTTATCATTTTGCAAAAAATATTAATTATAAAAACTGAACTGAAAAACTGAAATTATAAGAAAACTGAACAGTGGTCTGATCAGCGAGTGTGGTGTCCTGACCTCCGATCAACCTTATTGGAGACCTTTGAACTATCTTTGATTGGACTTTATCGGATATTATCAAACTAAATGTTGTACCCTTTATCCGTGCACTGTGGACAGCTTGATCGTACTGTAATTATGTATAGACTTTTCTTTGCTAGCACGCAAACAAGAGCTTTTCACTGTACCTCGGCTCACGTGACAATAATATTAATCTGAACTAAAAAAAAATCCTTTTCTGTTTGCTTATTATCTTATCTATTACGTACTGCATTTACTGTAAGTAAGGATTTCATTGTTTTTTTACATGACAATTAAGCACTCTCTTGGCTGGAAGATAATTCTGTGATTCCAATTTGAGTTATTCAACGGTCTTTTATCGTCACATGTACCAATTAAAGTACAGTGATATGCAAATTACCGTACAGCCAGATGAACATAAAACCGACACAACAACATAAAAGTTAACATAAGCATCCACCACAGCGGATTCCCCACATTCCTTACTGTGATGGAAGGCAAAAAAGTCTAATCTACTTCCTCCTCATTCTCCCACAGTCGGGGCAGATGAACCATCCATCGCAGCAATTGAAGCTCCCGCAGCTGCCGGTCAAACCTCCCGCGTCGGGGCAATCAAAACTCCCACATTTCGTCGATCGAAATTCCCACGTCGGGGCGGTTGAACCTCTTGCGGCTTGGAGTTCCCGAAGTCGGTCTCCGTGATGTTAAGTCCGCAAGCACCCACGGTGTTAAAGTCCCGTAGGTGCCCCGTGGTGGAGCTCTCAAGCGTCGGTCTCCAGCGAAGGATGGCAACTCCTCGATGTTAGGCAACAGCGCAGACGGAGAAACAATACGCAGAAAAAAATCGCATCTCCGTTGAGGTAAGAGATTAGAAAAAAGTTTACCCCCCAAACCCCCACATAAAAACAAGTAAAGAACACTAAAAACTCACATTTAACACATACTGTTAAAACATAAAGATGAAAAGGGCAGGCAGACTGTTGGCGAGGCAGCCATTGTCCCCTTCCAGTGAGCAATCTGAAGGGTCCCCATCTGAAATGTCATCCATCTATTCCCCTCGGCAGATGCTGCCTGACCCACTGAGTTCCTCCAGCAGCTTGAATCTTCATGACAAAACCGCTCTGCATGAAGAGGACTACAAACATTTTGTGGTTGGGAATTCTCTAGTCATTACGGTGTGGAGTATGTTGTAAGCATGAATATTAGGGATGATTGTCCGTGAAGTATCAGTGATGTTGTTTCCCTTATCTCTCATTGCTGGTTAATGCAGCAAAGTCCTGACACTCTGTGATCTGATTGCTCAGAAGTCTTCATAATTTGGCATATGCCTCACCCTTTAGCCTGGAATGTGAGCTAGGGGTTCGATGTGCAAGGACGGAGTGCTGCCAGAGCCGGGGTTGCCAACACCAGGAGTCAGGAACATGGCTAGTTTTGCAACCGTAGCCAGGAATCCAGAGTATTTGTATGTTACATCTTGCTCTGGATGGACCTCAATGGTTCCTCATCCACTAAGTCACCAACGAGTCAGATGTTTTCCCTAAATTTAAATTTCTTCTATCTAGAAATCCATCCTGTTGGCATTAAAGACATTACATTATTATGCCAGCACATTCAGTCCCACAGAATGGAAATGAATTTTGGAGGTGGCGTGTACAAACTGACACAAGTGTATTACCCATTTAATGCTACCGAATAGAGATATATTTCCAGGCCAAACTGAAAAACATAACAGGGATGGAAAAGGCGCTATTGAAGTTCATTTCCTTCTTCAATTTTCATGTCCCTGCTCCTTCTATGTATCTTTTTCTCTCTTCAGACATTTATACTCAATTCCTTTTTTCAAAGTCACCATTGAATCTGCATAAAATGAGGTGTACTCTTTATCCTAATAATTACTCGC
Organism: Okamejei kenojei; assembly: GCA_035221665.1. Lineage (NCBI taxonomy): Eukaryota > Metazoa > Chordata > Chondrichthyes > Rajiformes > Rajidae > Okamejei > Okamejei kenojei. The sequence continues at coordinate 20,726,014 of CM069165.1, forward strand.
AGAATCAGTGCTCCTCATCTTCATGTGCCAGTTATCTTAAGCATGCTCCATATCAGTCTGTTAATATCGCCAACAATAAATTGAAGACTGCAGTTCTTTCAAATCCAAGATAGTACAGCACAGGAAAGGAAACCATTTGGCACATTGTACCCTATTATAATGGCATCGCTGGTAATATTTTATGGAAGGAAATAATGACCTCACGTTGTCAAAGAATGTATGGTTTGTCAGCCTTTACATCTTTAAACCAGCTAATTCTTCAGACCATTTTACGGCAACATCTGGATTTGATGTGAAAAAGTACTTGTAATATAATTAATAGGCTCCAATGTATACATCAAATGCATGGTTTCCTTTGGAAAAAAAAGTCTCTATTACAACTGCCCTTTCATCATGTGTTTTACTGTTCCATTATCATTGTTAAAAAAAACTTTATAAAATAACATTACAAGAATTAATGGAAGCAGAATTCATTTTAATTCCAGAATGCAATAATTCAGGATTGTTAATGTGACCCCCCCCAGGCTACATACTCACTGACAATGTAGAGGCAGATTGTTTTTGGTCTTGCTGCCTTTTCTAACATATTTAAATAATCAAGGTTTTGTGCTCATTTGCCCCACGCCCGCTTCAGAGATTGCCAGTCACTGCCTGGCCGAGTGATTCAATGATGGATCTCAATCAATCCCATCTCCTTCCCTGTAATCTAGTGAAGGATAAAACCAACTTATGATGTGGAAGCTCAATCACCCATTGTAGCTCTCTTGCTCTTTAAATTGATGGGTTGTGCACTTGTAAGGTCAGTGAAAGACAATTTTTTTCTGGATAACAACCCACTAATGTCATTTAACCTTTACTGAAACTAATGCTAGAATGAAGGAACATCGCAAGCAAGCCATGGGTGTGGAATATCCCCCAGGGAACGTGAACATTCTGATTTGCAAAGCTTGCTGAACTTCTCAAAGCCCGACAATGTGCACCCTAAGCATGTTTAATTTACGGTGGGCTGGTTTGGTTTGATTTTATAATTCGCTCTTTGTTCTATTCTTAAACCCAAATGTTCCTTTGCTCCCCTTGTGACTCTGAAATGCTTATAAAAGTCAGTCGCAGTGAGTTGAAGGAATCGCTCGCCATACTTTTCAGGAAACTCTGGTTAAGTGAAAGTCTTTGGCTTGTCCGTAGTCATTTTCTTGGCCAGAACTTTCAGCCTTCTTGGCAATATTGTTTTTCTGTCCATTTATCAATAACACCTTCCATTTACTTGTTCGTCAGTGTTAAGAGCTACCCTTCATTCAATCATCCTCCCACAACTAGAGAGCAGTCCTGAGCTAATATCTACCTGATCGGGAGCTCTCGGACTATCTTTGATCGGACTTTACCGGCTTTACCTTGCACTAAGCGTTATTCCCATATCATGTACCTGCACACTGTGGATGGCTCAATTGTATTCATGTTTTGTCTTTCCACTGGTGGGTTAGCATGCAACAAAAAGCTTTTCACTGTACCTCAGCACACGTGACAATGAACTAAACTAAACCCATTGGTATTTTCCAATCACATTTGACACATGGGAAATATTAGGGATGCTGAATGGGGATGTTGTTCAAACAATGCCTTCTTGGATAGAGAATTCCCCCACTCTCTGTGTAAAGATATATGATAGCGGATAATATCAGACCACAACAACTCACCAGCTTTGCTTCCTCCGGCCCATCTCTGGATCTGTTGTTACTCACCTTAAATCTCCTGCCACTGAAAAACAGCTTTGCTCTGGTTACTCATACGTTCATCAGTTCATAAGTAACAGGAGCAGAATTAGGCCATTTGGCCCATCAAATCTACTCATGGCTATTCTATCTTTCCCTCTGACACCCATTCTCCTGCTTTCTCCCCATAACCCCTGGCACCCTCACTAATCAAGAATCTTTCAATCTTCGCCTTAAAAATACCAATTGATGGTCTCCACAGCCTTCTATGGCAATGAATTCCACAGATTCACCACCCTTTGACTAAATAAATTCTTCCTCATCTCCTTTCCAAATGTACATCCTTTTGTTCTGAGACTGTGCTCTCTGGTCCCAGACTCTCCCACCAGTGGAACCATCCTCTCCACATCCACTCTATCCAGGCCTTTCAATATTCGGTAAGTGGACTCCAGCAAGGCCCATTATTTAAACCTTCTCCTGGTTTGAACAGAGCAATCGCAACCTTCTCCTGTTTCTCTGAACAACAGACTTTGCTTCACATAGCCTGCTTGATGCCACTATCGCATCTACTTTCACCACCACCCCTGTGAGCGCACCCACCACTCTCTGTGTACAAAACCTGCCCTGCACATCTCTTTTAAAGTTTATCCCTCTCACCTTAACGTTATGCCCTCTAGTTTCGGACATCTCCACCCAGGCTAAAAAGCTCTGTCTGACTACCCTTTCTGTGCCGCTGATAATTTTATATAGTTTCAACAACACGAACTGTGAAGGGGGTAATAATACTTGGTCAATAGGATAAAAATAACTGGGGTGATTGGGTGATCAGAAGTGGGGGTATGAGGAGTGAGTACAATTGGGTAGCTCATACTGAAAGCTAGCATAAGCATGGCAGACTCAATGTTCTGTTTCTGTAAAATATGATTCCAATGTGTGCGCTGTTGAAATACTGTAACAGCTTGAGTCCATTGGATGAGGCATTAAATGAGGCCTCTCCAATGCCCCTGGCAGAGAGGAAGGATGCCAAGAGTTTGTTTTGTGCAATTGGATATTTTCTTTCTCCCTCCACTCCTGCAATTAAAAGTAAATCAACTGGCCAGTCGTTCCGCTGGCTCTGGCGGGATTTTGCTGTTTATAAATGGCCACCTTAATAGCGGGCGTTGTAGTCAAAATATATAAATGTTTATGAAATAATTCCCAGTGAGTATGAGAGCTGTGTTGATGGACACTGAGCTCCAAATGTTTGAGAGAAGATGGATTCGTCAATGAATCATCATATTTTCCACAGAAGATCTTGAGTACAATGTCAAGCACCACAGAATGTGATTACCTAGACTTTCTGTGTCGATCTAACGAAAGATAGCATTATTTAATTTGTTTAATTATCAATATTTTGGGTTTCAAATTATTGAAACTAAAATTTGAGAGACACAGACGCACAGAATGATGTGACATTGAAACAGGCCCTTTGGCCCAATCCGTCAAAGGCCACCAGATTACATTTCCTTCACTCACTCATTACCACCTCCACCCCCACCCCCTCTCCCCTTCACAATGCGCCCAAGATTATTCCTTTAGTAATTTCCCAAGGTTGCACCCACTCTTGCAGTGCCTCTTGCAGTGCTGCATTGTTTTTTTGCTCAAGCCTCCGGCTGGGATTTATTTGGTTATCAACGTGCAGGTTCGCAATTAGTTCAATCTCGATCATAGCAACGAGGGAGCTTTAAAAAGCCAGCTCTGAGATAATGCTGCCAATGTGCCTTCCCAGTCCTCTCTGGAGCACAAAATAAAATCTCCCACACCGGATCAAACCAAACTTAGATTGCAAGAGGATTTGAACACAATTAATATAGAGACTTGCTGAGAGCTCATCAGAAATATTACAAACAGAATTGATTTCCCTGCCTAAGGAAGAGTATACTTGCAACAGAGGAAATGCAACAAAGGTTTACCAGATTGGCTGCTGAGATGCTGAATTTGTCCCATGAGAAATTTGAATCTATCTTGAATTTAGAAGAGTAAGTGGTAACCTCATTGGAACATACATAATTCTTAAGGGACTTGACAGTATAAATGCATGAATGATGTTTTTTTTACTGGCTGGGTTTCTTAGAACCAAGGATACAGTCTCGGATAAGGAGTCATCTACTCAGAACCGAGATGTGAAGTAATTTCAGAAGCCCTTTGTTGCTGGTATTCCAGTAAATCTCCTCCCCAGCCTCTCTATTGTGAGTGAAGATTTTACACTTTTCTCAAAATGAGATTTAGCCTGCATCCTTCCAATGTAAAGGCCAGGGAGTGCCATTAAGTGAGCCACATGGGCAAAGGACAAATAAGTGAAAGGTGGCCACAAAATGCTGTAGTAACTCAGCAGGACAGGCAGCATCTCTGGAGAGAAGGAGTGGGTGAAGTTTCTGGTTGAGCCCCATCTTCAGTCTGAAAAAGGGTCTTGACCCAAAACATCACCCATTTCTTCTCTCCAGAGATGCTGCCTGTCCCGCTGAGTTACTCCAGGTTTTTGTGTCTATCTTTGGTTTAAAATGCATCTGTAGTTCCTTCTGCACAGAAGCATCCTGAATATGAACATGTGCCTCGGGATCAGCAGTCCAGGACTTTGATGGCCGTTCCAGTAGCTGAACCTCTACACTGGAGGAATAAATATCAAATTTTATTTCGGAGTCACGTGAGTGACTTCGTGAAGACCCCGCCAGCACGTATGCGCGACATATCGTCGCTCCCATTTGCATCGACAAGCTGGGGGGGGGGGGTGCGCTCTCTCCACCAGCTCCTTCAAAAAGGCCGTTCAGGTAAGTGCACTAACCTTTCGTTGGTTTACAGCATGGACGGCAAAGGGACAGGGAAGGCGAAACTTTCCAAGAGCCGCGGGACGCCGACAAGCCAGCGGCCACTTTCTCCGGAACTGCGAGCAACACCGGCAGCATCCGGACGGCCGGGGGTAAAGGTGCGGAAGTCGGGCGCTTCAGTTACACCAGCGCCCGACTTATCTCCCGAATGGATGTCCTCACTGGAGCTGGAAATTCCAGACCCAGACCAGGAAGCGGGGGAGCAAACAGGTACGTGGCAAAGTGCCTCGCTCGCCGACAGCGGCATCACCCCGTGTTGCTGTGGATCCACGGGGGCCAGGCCGGGTAACGGCTGCGCTAAAGGGGAGCCCCGCAGCCGCGGCACGCCACGTACAGCTGCCGGGGATATCTGCCGTAGGGCAGTCCGGCAGAGCTACTGCTGCGTCGAGCAGCCCTGCAGGAGCAGGAGCTGCCGACAGAACGCCTCCACGACAGAAGGCTGCGGTCAAGGGCGCCGGTGGCAGCAGTACACGGTCGCCCAGCTTAGCTCTGGCAGCTGCCGACCATGCACCTCCACGGAGACATATGGTCAGAAGTGGAGATAAGCCTGCATGGACTTCGGGGAGCCAGGTACCGGGGGCCGGCGCCGACTCATCTCCACTGCCTTCCTACCAGGCAGGGGGACCGCCACAGTCCGCTCGAAGGCCGACTAGCGGAAAGTCCGTGCGGGAGTCGTATGGGCCTGCAGGGGCAGTTGCCCACGACAACCTACCATTGGACCCTAGTCTGCACCTTATGGAGGTGTGGTCCGCTGGTGGGAGCCCCAGAGAATTTGCAGAGCCTGGGGAAGTCGGCTTGTCCGCCGCGAGTAGCGGGGACGGTCGCATTGCTCGGTTGGAGCTCTTGGTGGAGCAACTACTCCAGCGGGACAGGGACCGGGACGAACGGGAGTCTCGGGCCTCCACTAGCCACGCCAGGAGACTGCTCAGCATCTCGTCTTCTCCAGTGCCAGCAGTTATCAGGCCACAGCCTTCGATGAAGACCCAGGGATGCCGGAGGCCGCAGAGCCAGAGCACGATGTGGACCTGCTGGACGTGGTGGGGAATTTGCCACGGCTACCCACACAGGGGAGCCGCTGCACCCCAAACTGGCGGGCACCATTACTTACCTGACCACTCCCCAGCTTCAGGGTCAGGTAGTCAATGAGACTATGGACAAGTTTAAGCCGCCTGAGAACTGCATCAATCTCAGTGTTCCCACGGTTAATGCCCAGATCTGGGGAAACTTAAGCACCGCCACCAAGATGCAGGATGTCCGTCTCCAGCGAATCCTGAAGCTCCTGTCGACGGGCATTACGGCGTATGCCAAGACCCTCGATGGTGATAATGTGACCAGCGAGCAGCAGGATGCCCTGGCACTTCACTGCAACGCCCAGTTTGAAATCAACTGCCTGCGCAAGAGCTCCATCTGGCCCACCCTCAACCCAAAATTTGCAGGGTTATGCCGTCCCTCCACTACCTCATCAGCTGTTTGGGGAAGATCTCTCCAAGCAACTCGACGAGGAGGCCAAGACCGTGGGCCTTATGAAACCTCCCCCGGCTAAAGTTCACCCATATCTGGGACAACAACCATACACTACTTGGAAGCCGCGCCAGCCGGATAGGATGCCAAGGACCTATCCGCCTCCAATTCCCCAACAGCAGCGGCCTTTTTTAGGGCAAGGCCTGCAGAGGCCCGCATGGAAGATGCGGCCACCGCCACAACAAGCACCGCAACGTCCCCCCAAACGCCATACGCCAAGACCCGCCGTTAACCATGGAGGTAAGGGGGTCTGGTTCCTCTAAGGCAGTGGCACTTCTACCCGCACAAGTCGGGGGACGGTTGCGGGCATTTCGTGGTGCATGGGATGCAATCACCACAGACACGTTTACTCTACAAAGTGTTCACGGTTACGTCATAGAATTTATTGATGGTAAACTTCCCCCTACACAGCATGAACCTTAGCGCATTTTTACGCTCTCTCAGAATGAGATAAAGGAGGGACATGTTGAAATCTTACGGCTAGCTGCCAAAGGGGTGATTGGTAAAACGACACACGAACCCCTTGAGTTTGTGTCTAACACCTTTACAAAAACCAAAAAAGCAGGGGGGGGTGTTGGATTATCATAGACCTAACCCAGTTGAACACTTTTGTACAATATACCCATTTTAAAATGGAAACCTTTGAAACAGCTAAGCAGCTGCTTTACCCGGGGTACTTTATGGCTTGCATCGATTTAAAAGATGCATACTATACAGTTCCCATCACAGAATCTCACAGGAAGTTCCTGAAATTTGTCTGGAAAGGACAGTTGTAGCAATACAAAGCCTTACCCAATAGATTAACCACAGCCCCCAGACTATTTACCAAATTAGTAAAACCCATATTGGCACTCCTCCGACAACAAAATTATATCGTCATGGCATATTAAGACGATATCCTTATCGTGGGACAAACCCTCCAATTGGCTACGCTGGCAGTTACAGTGACCAAATCTTTATTCGAGACGTTAGGGTTTGTAACCCATCCAGACAAATCCAAACTGAACCCCTCTCAACTTATGGATTACCTGGGTTTCACCATTGACACAAACTTAATGATGATCACTATCCCGCCCAACAAAGCTTTAGACGGAAAAGAAGCGTGCTACAGCCTTGCTTGCGCCAGGGTACCGACTATCCGACAAACGGCAAAGGTAATTGGGAAATTGGTGGCTCCATTCTCAGCTGCGCAATTCGGACCATTACATTACCAAAATTTACAAAGAGCAAAGATCGCAGCATTAAAAGCAAATGCTGGGCACTTTGACAGACCAATACGGTTGCCAAATACGGCTAGAGCTGAGCTACAATGGTGGATTGACAATATTAGTGAGTGTCAGAGTGTCACAGACCCACCATTGTTAGCAACCCATCTGTCGTGCTACAGACTGACGCAGGCGCACAAGGTTGGGGTGCAACTGACACCATGTCCAGTTGTGATGGCAGATGGGACCCTCACGAGTCTACCCTCCTCCAGACACAAGGGATAAATTATCTGGAGATGTTAGGGGCTTTCCATGGGCTGCGGGCATACTGCACTAACTCACGGCACTTACATGTCCGCCTCCAAATAGATAACACAACGGTCGTGGCTTATCTCACTCATATGGGTGGTATCAGGTCATTATCTTGTGACGAATTGGCAAACACAATCTGGCACTGGTGTATTGAGAGAAATATTTTTATCACAGCGACCTATTTACCAGGGAAGCTCAATACAGTGGCGGACACCAGGTCACGAGTGTTCAATGATAACATCGAGTGGATGTTGAATCCCCAAATTTTTGCTGAAATTATAGCTCACTTTGGCACACCAGATATTGACCTCTTTGCGTCCAGGTTGAACCATCAGATACCAACGTATGTGTCTTGGGAAAGAGACCATGGGGCAGTAGCTATGGATGCTTTTTCTCTCCATTGGGGGAAATAGTTTTGCTACGCATTTCCCCCATTCTGCCTCATCAGTCGGGTATTGCAGAAAATTCAACTGGATTCTGCAACTGACATTTTGATCATACCCGACTGGCCTACACAGCCATGGCCCTCCAAATCATGGATTCAATTTGGTAAAAATCCAAATTGATTACTAACCCCATTACGGGGGACAGTCACCCGTGCCATGGTCACCTAAACATGTTGGCCTGCAGGTTCTAAAGAGGCTGCTCGTCAAGGCCGGCATATCACCAAGTGCCATGGACCTCATCTCAGCGTCATCAACCAGGAGGCAGTACCTCACCCAGGTCAGGAAGTGGGAGGCATTCTGCTCCCGTACCAACACGACCTCCAACTCGGCTACGATCCCTGATGTCCTGGAATTCCTAGCGGGCCTTCATTATGATGCGGGTCTTAGCTACAGTGCCATCAACAGCGCCAGATGTGCACTGTCCTCATACCTAGATATAGGTATAGGCTCCAACCACCTGGTGTCTAAATTCATGAGGGGAGTGTTTAACACCAACCCTCCACGGCCCAGATACCACATTACCTGGGACGTAGGGATCATTCTGCCCCTACTGAGGAGCTGGTCTCCTATGACTGAGTTACCACTCAAAAAGCTCACCCTCAAAGTGGTGATGCTCATGGCACTGACTACAGCTCAACAAGTCCAGGCATTACAGCAGCTGCGGCTGGATAGCATGGTCTCCACACCTGCAAAGGTGACTTTCTTTATCCAGGACCTATTGAAGCAGCACAGACCTGGGGCTCATGGGCTGCAGTTGGATTTTCGGGTGTACCCCACTGATGCCACCCTCTGCATAGTCACCCATCTCCGCCTCTACATCCGCACTACATGAACCATCCGGAAAATGGAGCAGGGGTTCCTCATCAGCCACAAACCTCCACATCACCGGGTGACTGTGCAAACTATTGCAAGGTGGCTCAGGGCGGTGTTGGGTGCAGCAGGAGTAGATACTAACATTTTTAAATCTCACTCTACCAGGGCTGCATCCACATCAGCGGCGAGGGCCATGGAGGTGCCTATGGACCACATCCTCGCCACTGCGGGCTGGGCTAGTGAAGCAATCTTCCAGCGGTTCTACAACAAACCGCTGGTCGGCCCCGCAACATTCGCAGAAGCTGTGCTGGGAGCCGCTCTGTGAATGTTTGTCCCCGAGTTAGGGGTTTTGTTTTGTTATTATTTGTGTAATAAATATGCATTATTTTTCAGCCTGTTCAGTCTGGAATGCATTAACTGCCTTCCTCCATCAGTATTGCGGCAGTGTGATAGCATGGACGATGTCCAGGGCGTGAAATCACAGAGCTTTGAAATCTTCACGAAGTCACTCACGTGACTCCGAAATAAAATAGTAAGATTAAACGAGAACTTACCAAGTTCGAAGGTTGATCTTTATTTTATGAAGAGTTGCGGTGAGGTGATTTCGTGCCCTCTGCTCCTACCCTCTATCATAAGGTCAACTGGTATGTTCTACGTTCTTAATCTTACTACAGTCATGATTTCACACCGCTGCTTTGAAGAATGAAATGATAAAACGTAATGCGCCCCAAATAAAAAAATGCAAAGTCACTGAAAGGGAATTGGAATAATCAAATGGGTTAGGTTAGTTTAGAAAAAGATTGTGTGGTAACTAGCACTATCCTACACACTCCGTTGATTATTTTGAAATTATACCAGTTTCTTTACCTCCAAATCAATACATCTTCGGAGTGTGGGAGGAAAACGGAGCACTTGGAGAAAACCCACGCGGTCACAGGGAGGACGTACAAATTCCGTAAAGACAGCATCCATGGTCAGGATCGAAACTGGATCTCTGGAGCTGTAAAGGGCCTGTCCCACTTTCACGAGGTAATTCACGAATTCTCCCGAGTTTTCCCCTTCATTCAAACTCGCAGAATGTTCATAACGAGTCCATAGGAGTCCGTAGATATATCGTAGCGGCTCGTTACACCAGCCGTAGGTACTCGTGGCATCAGGTAAGTCGGGACGGTTTTTCCAGCCTAAAAAAAAATGTCCACGAGTAAAAATAAATGGTCGGGATGAAAGAAATTGCAACTTTTTACACATAAGGAAGGCATCGAAATAGTCGTGGGAATTCGTAGACATACTCGTAGTAGTTCATGAACATAGTCGTGGAAGGTCTTAGGAGTTCGTAGATTACCACGATCTTTTTTTTTTAGGTCCTTTAAACTCGGCAGAGGTTTTGAATTAAGTCGTGAAAGTGGGACAGGCCCTTAAGGCAGCAACTCTACCGATGTGCCACTGGGCCACCCCTATGCTGTCCTTATGCCACTTTTTAACCCAAAGGGTTGTGCAGGGTAGATCTGTGATGTGTTCAAAGCAAAATTGGATGGAAAATATTTTGTTTACCCACTTTGCATTCAGTTGGAAAGGTGTCAGTATTCCCTGATGAACAAGGGAGATCTTTATTACCTTCAGACTTTGTAGATAGTTGCCTAAATACCTTGGCTCATGTATGAATAATGGAAGATTGGGTCCCCGTTGATTAATGTGATTCTTTCCACCCAAGAATCCATGAATTTATTTTATAGCTGGGCAAGGGGACTGCCATTCATAGCATCAGCGCAGGAGCTATTTGATCATCACACCATGCCTCTACCAGCTTCAGAAATCTCCACGTTGCTCTCCCACCAAGCCAATATCAACAAAAAAAAGGGGAAAAAAAGTAATCATATACTGAAAAAGCCGCCTAGTAAATGCAGAAAAAGTCTGAAGGAGAGTCTCGACCCGAATCGTCACCCATTCCTTCTCTCCAGAGATGCTGCCTGTCCCGCTGAATTACTCCAGTTTTTTGTGTCTATCTTTGGTTCAAACCAGCATCTGCAGTTCCTTCTTACACTTAGTAAATGCAGGTCATCTTTACAAAGACATGAAGACCTGAATGCGCTACAATTTTAAGTATAAAACAGGCATGGAATTTCTCATTTAACAGCCACAGATTACATCTTGATGAATTCAGACGCAACAACACAAAAGCCATTAATCTTCTTCTATGAATGGAGACATGCATCACTGCCACGAACTGCGCTGACAATTGCTGCTGGCAATGACAACCATTCTGAGTATGTAGTTGGTTTGAAAGCTGGATAAAACCTTCAGATAATATTAAAGCAGTGTGTTCTCCACAACCGTTTCTTCCTGAAATTCATAGGACAGTGACAACCAGCACTTTACATAGCACTTTTAACGCAGCCTCGATCCACAGCTGGCTGCAAGGAAACATAATCCGATATAATTTAAAACCAAGCTACATTAGGAGATGTTAGGTCAAAGTGGTAATGGTTTATGAATGTAAGAGGGGAGGAAAAGGTTTAGGAAGGGAATTATGGAGCTTGCATTTGTTTTTGTCAGTGGTGGGGGGGGGGGGGTGGGGGTGGGGAATAAAAAATAAGGGTATGTAAGAAATCAGAGCTGGATGGAAATGGGGCAGCGACTTGAATAAAGACAATGGAAAAGAGAGAGGCTGCAGATGCTGACACATGGAGCAAAAAGCAATCTGCTGGGAGAACTCCGTGGGTCAGGAGGCAGAGGGGTAGTCAACGTTTCGGGTCGAGACCCTGGATCGGGTTGGCGATTTCACGGGGTGCAGTCAGGACTGGACAACAGCACGGTACAAAAACATTCTGCTTCCAGCCAAGAAGAGAAAGACATTTGCCTCCGCCCAATTGCATAAAGATGATTAAAACACAGGGATGGGGTCAGTGAAGGGATTAAGTGTAATTGTTTTTATATCTCACATATAGAGAAGTAAACATTTTAAGGATGAATAACTTGCGCTAATTTAACAGCTCCCTGTGGCTAATTCTGGCTCCAGAAAGCCTCACACAAGAAGAGAAAAATAACTACCTTAGCTCTTACTTTTGAAACAGCAGAGGATTGTGCATTCACTCTCTATTGGTTCCTGGTATTTAATGTGATATCTTACTGCTGCCTTAACATTAGTTGAAATGGGGCTATAATCACTTAATGTTACAGGCTCACACACACACCCACACATATGCATGGACACAGAAACAGACACAAGCACGTATACCTTTAGAGGTAAAAACACATACAAAACCTTTCATGCATGCATGCTTGTACCTTAGATCAATGTAAAGCAATTTCAGCTGCACATTAATTAGTTTAGTTTAGAGATACAGCACAGAAACAGGCTCTTTGGCCCACTGAGTCCGCTCCGACCAGTGTGTCCCATACACGAACAGTATCCTATACACACTAGGGAGAATTTACAATGTTACCATACCAATCAACCTACAAACCTGTATGTTTTTGGAGTGTGGGTGGAAACCAGAGCTCCTGGAGAAAACCCACGTAGGTCATGGGGGAACATACAAACTCCATATAGACAGCACCCATAGTCACTGCTGAGCCCACAATGCTGAAGTTAGAGTGGAATATGTGCATTTTATTTGTGAAAGCCAAGAAGATGCCTTAGCAGGGACTGGTTTCAGACCAATAGATTGGGCAACTTCACTCTGATGATAAGCTTGTGCTTGGAAATGTGCTCAGATACACAACTATACCTTGTAACTTATAAAGCTTGTGTAACTTCTAAACTGGTGCTTTCGGTTCGAAGCAATTCCATCACAGGTGATGCCACACTTAATGCTGCTGCCCAGAGCTTCAGTCCTGACCTCAGGGACTGACGATTTGGAGTTTGCATGTCCTTCCTACGACTGCATGGAAGGTTTCCTTAGGTTTTCCTTTAACATCTAAATGATGCTCTGGGGGGGGGGGGGGGGGGGGGGGGGGGGGGGGGTGTAGGTAAAGGGGAGGAAAACATGGCCAATGAGTGTTTTTGGATAGGTGAAAGTGAATAGGTGGTAAGGTAATGGGAAATCTAGCTTAGATTGTTCTTTTGGGAGCTGGCATGGACCCAATAGACTGAATGGTCTCCTCTTGTGTCAAAATAAGCAAGTGATCATACTCCCCCTCACACTCCATGCCAACAATGCCCAGAAGCATCTAAATGTTTAAAGAGGTTCCAGAACAGGGCCTTCAGCTGTCGAAGGGATTGATAACTGGGAAGACACAGATTAACCACAAAGGTGGTTAACAAAAGACGCTGAAGCAAGGTGAAGAAAGTCTGTTTCATGCAAGGATTGTTTTGGATTGGGTATACGCTGCCTGATGAGCCAGTGGAAACAGATTCAATAGGAGCGCTCAATAGACAATAGACAATAGACAATAGGTGCGGGAGGAGGCCATTCAATGTGATCATGGCTGATCATCCCCAATCAGTACCCCATTCCTGCCTTCTCCCCATATCCCCTGACTCAGCTATTTTTAAGAGCCCTATCTAGCTCTCTCTTGAAAGCATCCTGAGAACCTGCTCAGAGTAGGGGGGAAAAATGGAAGGGTATAGAGAGAGAGAGCAGTGGAAGGGGACTAACTTCAAAATAACCAGCGCTGTCTCGATAAGCTAAATAGCATTATGGTATTCAATGATTCTATGAGCCCATTCCCTGCGGTGTGTTGAAGGTTCCATCAGTGGAAAGTAGTTTCATATTTCAGTAGGGCAGTATGGTCAATTAGACACTGAGATGAGTTCTAAATAGAAACATGCTGAAGAACAAAATGGGTTTATGAGAGCAGGGTCATTTACCAGGGGGATCCTTTTCTCAATCTTCATCCTGTACCGATGACATCTATTTATCTTGTAAGCCCCCCTCTGTGATGTGAACCTTTTAAACAAGTAAATGTATCCAGTGTGGGTCTGTAACAGAATCTGTGCCGTCAGATGCTGATCTGTGCACATCATCAGCCAGCCGACTGTTCTCCAGCTCTTAGAAGCTGCAACATTACAGCTGAGATGGAACGATAAGCAAATGGCTTTGCAGATCCGATTCAAATCCAATCAAGGCCACTGAGTGTCTCCGAAACGCAGTTTTCATGCAAATCTCCTGTTTCGATTTAGAAGATAGCAAGAGGCAAAAGGTGGTGATTCAGGACTGAACAACAAAGCAAAAATAAAATCCATTCAGAGAAATGCAAAGGGCTGCAGATGATGGAAAAATGAGCACACAAAAAAACTGGTACTCAGTGGGCCAGGCTATATCTGTGGAGGGAAATGGTAATTTAGTCGGAAGAACGTCCCGTATTTTCTATTCCCTCAGCCTGACCCGCTGAGTACTTTGTGTTTTGCTTAAAATACTTTCAGGTTGCTCATGACATCAGAATGTATGTCTGATCAGAGGTATTGAATGGCCACCACTGTATGGTGTGTTTGTTGTTATTCCCTTCTGACATGCAGCTCCAGATACACAAATCATGTGGGAACCACAATGAGAGATGTGGCGATGGGGACAGCTATATCGTAGCACCATTTAACTAGTGGTAATCGATTACATTCCCTTCCTTGGCAGTGTGCAATATTATCTGTTGCATGAGGACCAAACGAGAAAGTTACTTGCAGGAAAATGTTTAAGCAGTTTAAATCCCCCTCAGCATCATTAATAACAGGGTCGTTCATTTCCGCTCCTCCACAATTTCCATTGCAGATGACACCAAGAATGGTGGCGTTGGAGGCAATGAGGAAAACTGCCCATGTATACAGCAGGATATGAAGAAGGGTCTCGACCCGAAATGTCACCCATTCCTTCGCTCCATAGATGCTGCCTCACCCGCTGGGTTTCTCCAGCTTTTTTGTCTTCAGCCTCAGAAAATGGTCGATGGATACATCCTCAACTCAACTTCATATCACCTGCCAATATCTCATTTTGTAGCTTGGTGTGAGATGTTGCCCCTATAAGATGCCTCAAGATATATTTACCACAATAGCCATTTTGTTAGTGGGAATCATCGTAGAACTTCACGAGGGAAACACTCACTCTCCATTCATGTTTCAGTATAAATTGGTGGAATTCGCTTGATCATTTTAATCCTACCAAGAGTTTCCTGCATAAAATCTAAATTATATAATTGACAGTTTATTTCCCTGAACAAACAATCTTTGTCTGACTTTAAGTCTGAATATACAGCTGGTGTGTTAGCTAACTGCATACAAATAACTGCATGCCAGACCTCTCAAAGAGCCCTACGTGGAGTAATTATTTGGTGAGCCCCTGTAACCTATTTTATTACTGGAACCAAGGCTAAGATGCTGTAAGCGCTATAAAGATGTGGGGCAACACAGTGGCACAGCAGATAGTGCTGTTGCTTCACAGTTCCAGAGACCTGGATTTAATCCTGAGCTTTAGTGTTATATCTGCAGTTTGAAAATTCTTCCAGTGGCTGTGTGGATGTTAAAGGAGCACTGCACAGTGGCATTACTGTAACTGCTGAGGTATGTCCGAGACGTGATTATTGCTGAGTGAACATTTTTCCCTGTACCCCTATATACTGGAGTAACTCACGGGGGGGGGGGGGGGGGGTAGAAGGAGGGTAGAAGGAGGTCAGGGGAGACGGGTGTGAGGGAGAATATGGGTGCAGTGCCTCATCCTGCCTCCACATTGGCTAGCCAGACCCCACCCACGATATTGCCACCCAACAGTGAAACCTCACTGCCAATACGGGCAGCTTTTGATACTACTTTGTATGTTAATTTTGTTTTTTGGAATAAAGTATTAGTAAAATTAAAAAAATTAAAAAACAGTGAAATCTCAATGAAATTTCATCGTCTTGTCATACTTCCTTTTAGGGTTTAACCAAAGTGCCCCGATGGTTAATTGGTAATTATTGCTGGGTCAATAGGACGACCATTTAGTTATAGACATCCGAAAAAGAGTTTGACAAGGACTAGTCGACAATAATATTTGGGAGAGAACAGGAGCATCACAACATATGTTAACTATTGCAGCCCGACAACAACCACTATGTGTAGGAAAGAACTGCAGATGCTGGTTTAAATCGAAGATAGACACAAAATGCTGGAGTAACTCAGCGGGACAGGCAGCATCTCTGGAGCGAAGGAATGGGTCACCCTTTCCTTCTCCCCGGAGATGCTGCCTGTTCCCCTGAGTTACTCCAGCATTTTGCGTCCAGCCACTATGCTTACTCACATAAACGTACCATTACTCTTCACACACATGACTCTTCATTAAGAGATACCACACTGCCTTCCATCTTTGAAAAATAATTTCGCAAATTATACATTGAACCTGTTAGCCCATTTTCTCACATGCTCAGTCATTTTAAGTGCGTTCGGATTTCTGATGTTGTCGATATTTCCTGATATGAAGAATTTGTCTCTGCACTCATTTGACAGTTGACGTATGTCTTCCCTTCTGTATATCCATCACCACTTGTGCCTTCGTATGCTGGTATGTCTCTTGCTGCAATAATTTGGTCAACATGGACACATCTGGCTTTTGTTTCAATTGGAACAAGATGTTGGTTCGAGTTGCAGGCGTGCACTGTCTCATCAATATCCCACTTCTGTATGTCATCCTTGCTCATTAGGCCGACAGCCTTCATATTTAACACAGCTCTGGCTCCACTGCTGAGCTCCTACACAGTTTGTTCTTTTATGTATAAGGTTGGTAAGTTCCAGAGATAATCGATACTTTCATAAGTGATTGGAAGAGAATTAGGCCGATCAAGTCTACGCCACCATTCAATTATGGCTGATCTATCACTCCCTCTCAACCCCATTTTCCTGCCTTTTCCCCATAACCCCCAACACCCGTACTAATAAAAAATCGATCTCTGTCTTAAAAATATCCATTGAATTGGCCTCCACAGCCTTCCGTGGCAATGAATTCCACAGAATCACCACTCTCTGACTAAATAAATTCCTCCTCATCTCCTTCCTAAAGATACATCCTTTTATTCTGAGGCTATGACCTCTGGTCCTAGACTCTCCCACAAGTGGAAATATCCTCTCCACGTGCACTCTATCCAAGCAATTCACAACTTCATTCAAAACCTACTTCTCAAGGCTTTTCTCATGAGTTTCTCATCCACTCCCTGCACACATGGGGCAATTTGCAGAGGACAATTAACCGAGAAAGCTGCAGAAGTCCTTGGAACGTGTGGGGAAAACGGAGCACCCGTAGGAAGGCCACAGGGAGAATGTTCAAACTCCACACAGACAGTATGCAAGGTTGGGATCGAACCTGCGTTTCTCCACCGGCTGTGTGGATCGGTTAACTGCTCTGGATCTGGGTATACCTACGATTGCTGTTTTTTTCTTTCTCTGACATGCTTAACACTTTGACTTCTAAAGGAATTGATCTGTGGCAAATGGCTGTCACTGCAACTGTAACAAGAATGCGTTCCTCTTGTACCCACTCACCTGATGTAAACAGCAATGAACTTTTCATTTTATATGTTCAGGCTGTAAGTCACCATCATATTTATGGGTGGTGGTGATCGGAATTCCTTGGCATTTTTCACTGCTATTTCCATTGAGGATACAGTTTTATAGGCCAGGCCACATATAAGAGGCCTGCTATTTCATAATTTTGAATAGGCATAGGAATACTTTATTGTCACCTGTGATGAGGCACAGTGAGATTCTTTGCTTGCATACACAATGTATACATTCATAATTTGAGTTGCATACAAATCTCTCCTGCAGTGCACAGTTCAAGAATTCACCAAAGCTGCAATATCTGGATAAATTATTTCACGCAACAGTAGAGCCACTGACTGGTGACCCTGTTCTTTCATTCCTTGTGCAAAAGTTGAAATTTTGCAATTTCAAAAAGACTGTGGATTGAAATAATCCTCCGACTTCTAAACTACTATGAATGGGACATTCTGTGGGGCATCCAGACTAGTAAACCGAGGATAAGTCTCAGGAGCCAACCTCCATCAATAGAATCAACTTTTACACTCTCTTTTGGCAGTACCAAGCTCTGGAGAATTGTTAATATGATCTTAAAATTTGAGAATATTATTGCGAGCATAGAATCATTCTATTCTTCTCATGCACACTATGAACCATTCACAGGCTATACTGTATCTGCCTTGAAACGTCCACATATTCTAGATATGTGTGAGCTGCCAATTTATCATTGACTGTTTGTCCTGTTCTTTCATCCCAGTTATAACAGACAATCAACAATAACGGACACCCCCCCCCCACCCCCCATAGTTCATTATAATGAGGGTTTACTATGTTAAAATCTTTTTTTAAAGAATGAGAAGAGCAGATATGCAGGGTGGAGGGGAGGAGTGAGAGTCTACACAGCTCAAGACTTCCTCATCTAATTTTTTCCAGCACCCACATGTCTTGATGTTAGGGGGGGGGATGTCACTAAATTTGATGTCCATTCTATTACACATAAGTGAAGATCTCAAAACGCCACTATCCATGTTTTCCAGAGATGCTGCCTGACCCGTTGGGCTACTCCAGCAGTTTCTGTCCTTTTGTGTAACAAGCATTTGCAGTTTCTTATACACTATCCATTATAATTTTCTGTAAAGTTTCTCATACTATACTATTATATGATGCTATCTTATACACATGGCTGGTGACTGTTGGCTTTCTTATCACATCTCGCACTCTGGCAGTTGTAAGTACTTTCCATGATTTTGCTTCGATCCATCTCTCTCACTCCTCTTACTTACGACAAATCTCTTTGTAACTAATGGGCAGTCATGGCGGCGCAGCGGTAGAGATGCTGCCTTACAGCGAATGCAGCGCCGGAGACACGGGTTCGATCCCGACTACGGGTGCTGCCTGTACGGAGTTTGTACGTTCTCCCCGTGACCTGCGTGGGTCTTCTCCGAGATCTTCGGTTTCCACCTACACTCCAAAGACGTACAGGTTTGTAGGTTAATTGGCTTGGTAAATGTAAAAATTATTTCTAGTGGGTGTAGGGTGGTGTTAATGTGCGGGGATCGCTGGTCGGCGCGGACCCGGTGGGCCAAAGGACCTTTTTCCATGCTGTTTCTCTAAACTAAACTAAACTAATAGACACTAAAATGCAGGAGTAACTCAGCGTGAACAGACAGCCTCTCGGGATAGAAGGAATGGGTGATTCTGATGAAGACGGGTCTCGGCCCGAAACGTCACACATTCCTTCCATCCAGAGATGCTGCCTGTTCCGCTGTGTTACTCCAGCATTTTGTTTCTATCTCCAGTGTAAACCAGCATCTGAAGCTCCTTCCTACTCAGGACCGGAACAATAACATTATTACTTGCTCGGCACATTAAATGCAACAACACGGATTATACAGGGCAAACCGCACTTGCAAACATGGTCCTGTTTATGGTAACTTTTAAGGGAAGAACAATTAGGTGAGAGGACCTGGCAGAGGGTGTCACCTGAAACATCGCAGGGAGATTCTGATCTCTGGGATTACTTTACAGTACTTTCTGAAGCCAGAGGGTTTAGCAACTGGATGAAGCATGATCAGTGGACTGTGTTTGGGCTTAAGGCTGTTCCTTCACTGGCTGAGGTGACTGGTTAGAAGTGTTCCTCTGATCTGGTGGCAAGCTGCCATGAGGAAATCCATGAAGACAGCATTATGTGGCTGGGTATCAGCAAATCAGGCTGTACAGCAACATTTATACTGCACTTTCATCATGGTAAAACAGAAGCAGGGAAATAGGAGGCGCATTAATCTCTCAAGACTTACACCATTTCATAAGCTTTTGAAGCATTGAATGAAATATAATCAAATTTGAAAAACTCGGAGAGACATTGTCGACAGGATGTGGAAATATACAAAGAGGTTCTTTGATCACCAAACAGTGTTTAGGAGACTACAAATCAAGGAGCACTGTAATTCCCCATCATCTTTTTTTCTTTATGGAAATACTCTCTCATCAGGTTCAAGAGTCTAGTGTCAAGAGGGTTTAATTGTTATATATATACGGAACAGTGAAATTCTTACTAGCGTCACAAAAACAGGCCAGTAACACAATATGCATAGTTAATACAGTATACAATAAACAAAAATAATCAATGATTTGAAAAAATGCTGTGCAAAAAAATAGCCTGATGTCCTTAACGCAACCAAAGACTGTCCATAGTTCTGAAGTTCAAAGTCTGAAGAAGGGTCTCGACCCAAAATGTCACCCATTCCTTCTCTCCAGAGATGCTGCCTGTCCCGCTGAGTTACTCCAGCATTTTGTGTCTATCTTCATTTTAAATCAGCATCTGCAGTTCTCTCCTACACAGTCCATTAATTATTGGTTATTGTGTAGTTTTTAAGAGCTTGCGGGGTTGTTCTGAAGGAGCTATTCTTGAATCCTGTGGTCACAAAATCATAGAGACATAGAGCAGCCATACAGACAGAACCAGGCCCTTCAGCCCAACTTACCCCTGACAACCAAAATGCCTTATCTATGCTATGGAACCTTTCAACTTTGGCCCACATCCCTCTAAACCGTTCCTATCTGTAGTCTACTGTTTAAACACATTTTGTGCACAGCAAAACTGAGGCATCCCTGGTGTTTCAAAGACTGCTGAAGTTTATTGGACTAAAACCACACTAGGGTAATTGTGTGATTATGCATACAAGAATATGAGTTAAGCCTACTGCTTTAATCAGTTGCAAATAAACTGTTTCTTTTTACACTTGGTTACAGGCACATCAGTCTGCCCCTAGGGTTAATTTTAATGAATGCACTCAGATGAAAAAGACTCTCATCTCTCTTGTTGTCCCAAAGCATTTCACAAGCAATGAAGTACTTCTGAAATACACTCAGTGACTTAGATATGAAATATGTCATCCAATGTACTGTGCATGGCAAGCATCCATAATCTAATGTGGAAACAAATAACTGGTTTATACCAAAGAGAAGACACAAAGTTCTGGTTTTAAAAAACAACAGGTCAGGCAGCACATCTGGAGAAAAAGGATGGATGATGGGTCAAGACCCTTCTTCAGTCTGATGAAAAGGACGGGTGACGTTTCGGGTTGGGACTGAAGAAGGGTCGCAACCCGAAACGTCACCCATCCTTTTTCTCCAGGGATGCTGCTTGACCCATTGAGTTACTCCAGCACGTTGTTTCTATCTTCCATAATCTGATGACAACCTGCTGATCTGTTGCAGTGAATGGATGAATATTCATTTCAACGTGAGAGATAAATCTGTTGTCTGGGTCATGTACAAAGTTGCTATGTTTACATATTCTGTAGTGCTGCTGCAAGAAAGAATTCCATTGTTCTATCTGGGACATATGACAATAAAACATTATTGACTCTTGACAAAGTGAGAGGACTGCTGGACTCTTTTGTAACATCTGGTCTAAAAATGTGGCATTCCCTCAGTATTGCAGGAAAGCTAGTCTTGATGTTGGTGCTCATGGTTGGGATGGAATGTCCACCTGAAACATTTGTTCTGAGAGATGAGACATGATCCGCTGCATCACAGTGCTGATGAAAGAAGTATTACAATTAAGGCTTACAAACCAGCGCTATGAACATTGAATTCTCTAATTTTAAGTAATCATCCCCTCCAAACCTCCCCCCCCCCCCCCACCCCCCCCTTGCCCCTTCCACCACCCTGGTCATTTTACCAGTTGCACAGTCCTTTTTTTCCCCTTGCAATCACACCTTCCCTAGCCAGCAATGGGCTTGCCAGGCGTCGCTCGACCTGAGGTCATTTGTGACCAGCCCTAATTTGTCCTGGTCTTTTCCTTAACTCCAGCTCTTCACCCCCACCCCCTACTTTCAGTCTGAAGAAGGCTCCTGACCCGAAACGTCACACATTATTTTTTCCCCGGAGATGCTGCCTGACCCGCCTAGTTATTCCAGCACCTTGTGTCCATCTTTGGTATAAACCAGCAGCTGCAGTTCCTTGTCTCCACTTAAAATGAAGGGCAGCGGAGAGCATCGAGGGTTAAGCTTGAAGTCCTGTTTCCACTCTATCTGTGGCAGCTCGGGTAAACATCTCTTTCTCCCTTCATTAAAAAGGTCCTGAATTTACAGAGAACACTCTCAGTGAATGAGACCATGAGTAACATGGAGATGCACAAATCCCCATATTTCAGGATCAAACTGTCTCGTGAAGAAGTCTTTGCCTGCACTGCCCTACGAAGGAGACTGTCGCAAACCGTGCAGAGACAATGGGCACCTTGAAATGATTCCAAACCAGTAATCTAATTTAGAACTTCAGACAGTTTCCAGCAAGAATAATGGATACCTGGGAATAATTACGAGAGAGTAATCTAATCAAGATGTTCAAAATGGTTTATACGTATTTAATAATGGAACCTCTAAGATATCAAGAGGCAGTAATCTAATTGAAGAGGTCGGTTAGCATCATAAACCCCAGGAGTTAGGTTTAGTGAGTTGATAACGGAGATTAAATCCCCTGTCTCTGAAAAGTCTTGCCCATCAAATCTTATTTATTATCATATGTTCCTGCACCATTGAGATGTGATAACAAACATATGGTGAAATTATCTTTGCATATTAAGCAAGAAATAACTTGCATCTCTTTTATGACGCAAATCTATTTTTGTTTGATAAATGTTTGTGTAAAGTGCCCGAGGATATTGTGCTAGGAGTGAAATGCAAAATACATGGAAGATGTTGTTTTAAGACTGATTACTTCTAATGTTCATTATAATCATTAATTAGATTCTTAATTCGTATTAAGATAACCTTCAGGAACCTCTGTCACTTTCTGTTGAACAGTACCGACTGAAAACGTGCATCCTTTACAAAAGCAAGAGTCCCAAATTGTGCTTATTATTAATTGTTAATTGAACATTCTTGGTTCAAGACAAATCCCCCACTGACTGACTCCCACTGACAGAAGCTTATGGGTTTAAGCACCAGTGTGAATTTTTCCAATCCCACCATAATACTGTGTGAAAGTGGCACTGGCAGAGGTAATATGCATTAGACAAGACTTTAAACCATGACCCATCTGTCCTCGCGAGATACAAACAAAACTACCCATGGCGCTATTTCTAAATGTTCTCCCCATTGCTAATGTTTATTCTGCACTCAACATTACTGGGAATATCTGGTCATTAAATCATCTGTGTCTGTGGGAACTTACTGAAGGCAATCAAATTGCACAGTTCCCACACTACAACAGTAACTATATTTCAAAATGAACATCATCAGTGGTAAAGGTCTTCATGACAATATTGTTCTTCATTTGACCTCCCGTTATTTATTGATCAATGTTTAGTTTAGTTTAATTTAGTTTATTGTCATATGGATCGAGGTACAGTGAAAAACTTTTGTTGCGTGCTAACCAGTCAGCGGAAAGACAGTACATGATTACAATCATAAGATCATGTGATAGGAGCAGAATTAGGCCATTCGGCCCATCAAGGCTACTCTGCCATTCAATCATGGCTGATCTATCTCTCCCTCTTAACCCCATTCTCCTGCCTTCTCCCCACAACCCGTACCAATCAAGAATCTATCTATCTCTGCCATAAGAATAATCACTGACGGCCTCCACAGCCTTCTGTGGCAAAGAATTCCACAGATTCACCACCCTCTGACTAACAGAAATTTCCTGTACTGAATTATTTCCCTTATTTACAACATACAAAGCATTCTGGACATTAATGACTAGTGATGGGAGAGACCTGAATACCACTTGCTGTTTGAGCTTGATTGGAACCGCACCATATCAACAGTCTCAGCCCAGTGTATCACCAATTCCCATCCTCTCCTATAACTAACATCATTTTGTGCATTGATTTCTTGATTAGTACGGGTGTCAGGGGTTATAGGGAGAAGGCAGGAGAATGGGGTTATGAGGATGAGATAGATCAGCCCTGATTGAATGGCAGAGCAGACTTAATGGGCCGAATGGCCTAATTCTGCTCCTATCACTTATGACCTTATTGTTTTAAATGTGACCTTGATGGGCAGGTGGACAATTTCCTCATGAGTTTGACCCATTGTGAAAGGAAATATTTTGTTGCAACTGAGAAAAAATGGCTTCAGCTCCTATTTCTGTGCTAAGTATTTTGGGAAATGGATTGGATTTTAAAAGACTGTTGGTGAATCTATAGTACAATTATGCCACAAGCACTCCTAAACTTTGAAGTAATATTGCAATGACCTTTACTCTGTTACTACGTGCATTATATGAAGGCAATAAAACAGATCACCGACAACTATTCTCGCGACACAAAAAAATTAGGCTTCTCTTCCAAAGATGTCATCTCCACGCCCGTCATCTAATGCTGATAAACATAATCAATAGGTTCCACATTATGTCAATGGGCTTCAGAGAAAAGGAACCAGTGCTAAACAGAATAATGAAATGACTGCAGATCACAATTCATTGCCATTGTGAGACCTCCATGCTCACTGAACTATTTGAGCATTTCATTTCGTGGTAAGAATTCATGCACAGGGCACATAGTTTGAAGCCATTCATGGACATCTAACAGATCGAAAAGGATTCATGTCAATGTTTGAAATTGGCCTGCGTACTTGATCATTGGTACTGCGGGTGTGGGGATGACCCACCTGGAGTCTGACATAATGCATCTCCATTGTTAACCACATCATCCCCCTCCTTCCCTCTCAACCACAGACTGGGATTGCAGCCACTGGCCCAACTTTGGTTTAGGTTTAGATTTAGATTATGTGCCAATCACAGGCAGATGGGACTTGAGCGGATGGGGCATCTAAGTCGGAATGGGCAAGTTGGTCTGAAGGGCCAATTTCCATGCTGTATTCCATACATAGATACTTTAAGTTCAACCTTAAGTACAATAGTGGAAGATACAAAGTGTAGAATATATATCTCAGTATTGTAGTGCATTGCAGCACACCAGTTAGTCAGACAAAGTCCAATGACCTCAATGGGGTGGAGGTGAATTGAAGAGTACTCTATCTTATGGAAGGACCATTCAGAAGCCTGATATCAGATCTAATATTGCCACTTCTTGGCTTGACTGAATCAATAATTCAAACATTCAATTAATACAATAGATTTATTAACCTCAGTGAACCGAATTTCAGGGAACGCGATGTTCACACACTGTGTTTATACATTTAGATTCTAGAATACGAGAGAGCTCAAGTTGTTGATCTTTAATACATAAAGTTCTCAAAATAATATTTGCAAGTATTAATCTCTCTGTGCCCTAAAGAATCTGTGTGTAATTAAGAATGATCAAGAAAATCAGTCTATTTCTGGTGCTCCTACTTTTCTGGACATTGTGCATCAATATCGAGCATGATGTTGAGTAAAAAAACCAATAAAAAATAACAAATAATTATCTGGTCATTATTCCGTACCATATTTTGCTTGTTCTTCACGCAATGATGCACATCCTCCAAAGCAACAAGATTAGATTCAAGATAGTTTATTGTTGTGTGTCCCTGATAGGACAATGAACTTTTTGCTTTGCTTCAGCACACAGCACATAGTCGGCATGACTACAGAACAGATCAGTGTGTCCATATACCATCATATAAATGTATACACACTTGAATAAATAAGTGCAAATAAACAGATAATGGGCTATTAATTTTCAGAGTTTTGTCCGAGCCGAGTTTAGTAGCCTGATGGCTGTGGGGAAGTAGCTATTCCTGAACCTGATCGTTGCAGTCTTCCGGCTCCTGTACCTTCTACCTGAATGTAGCGGGGAGATGAGTGTGTGGCCAGGATGGTGTGGATCCTTGATGATGCTGTCAGCCTTTTTGAGGCAGAATATTGACTATATTTCAGAATTCGTCATTGCTTCTAAACATCTTGTGAGGCCACGAAAGGAATTACAAAAGTCCCACGCTTTCCTTCTTTCTAAGTAGGAGATGTAATGTCAGAGCGATTGTCTGCACTGCCAACAACACAGAATGGCGAGGAGCTGGTTCACGGACTTCTGAACACAAAGTGCTAACGACGCTATAATTGTTTAAAATGTTTCGCCTCTCTAGATAACTCAAAACATTTCATCTCATGAAGATCTCTCGCGATTTACCATTCCACAATCCTACACAAAAATTAGGAAGATATATTGGATCATTAACATTGAAAATCATCCTTAGGGTTTACAAATTATACATATAACAGATGTTTAGAAGGAAACTATGTGAAAGGAAAAGCTTGCATTTTACTTGTCTTTTTCCTATCTCCTGCAGTATGCTCGAAAGCTCATAACCTGGGCCAGGTGAAGTTGAAAGCACTGGGAGACCGCTATGGTTGAGGTGGGAGCACTATTGAGGCAAAAAAAATCATAAACAGCTGGAGCCTAGGCTGTTAATATTTCTCAATTTTCTTCTATACTAATCACCTCCCTCATCGCTTCTTCTGGTACATAAATTACTGTTTCATATCTAAACAAGTAGCAGAAGTGGACTCTTGGCTCTTCCATTGAATAAGGTTATGACAGATTTGACTGTAATCTCAACTGCGCATTCTTGTCTACACACAGTGAACTTTCATCCCTTAACTTATTGATGTATATCAACCACTACATTAAAAGCATTCATAGTCTCTTCTTCCACTGACCTTTGAGAAACAGAATTTCAAAGACTTACAATCTACAAAAAGTAGAAAAATACCTAACTCGACAAGTAGAAAAAAAACTTTATTTTTAAACAGTACACTCTTCAAAAGTTTGAGACTCTTCAAAAAGAGGAAATATCCTCTCTGCATCCATCATGTCAAGACACTTGGTGTCTTATATGCTTCAATCAAGCTCCCTTTCAGAATTTAGCATGCACAATCCTTGCCTTTAAAACCTTTCCTTATTTAAGTAATTAGTCTAGCAACCTTCTACTTCCAAGATAACTAAAGGCTCTTAA
The DNA here is from genome assembly GCA_035221665.1 of Okamejei kenojei. NCBI lineage: Eukaryota > Metazoa > Chordata > Chondrichthyes > Rajiformes > Rajidae > Okamejei > Okamejei kenojei. The sequence goes on from CM069165.1 coordinate 20,752,722, forward strand.
TCATCCTTACATTTATTTTCTGCATTGTTGATGCCTGTGCCTTCAGCTGCCAAGCTCCTAAAAACTCAAGAGGTCCATTGCCCTGTCTGGCTCCTTTCGAACCCTTCTTAAAACCAACCTCCTTGACCGACTTTAGGCTTTATACACTATTTTTAGACTTTAGAGATACAGCACGGAAACAGGCCCTTCGACCACCAAGTCCACGTCGACGAGCGATCACCTCCAGGCACTAAAACTATCCTACACGCTGGGGGCAATTTACAATTGTTACCAAAGCCGCCAATTAACCTGCAATTCTGTATGTCTTTGGAGGGTGGGAGGAAACCGGAGCACCTGGAGAAAACCCACGCGGTTACAGGGAGAACATACCAACTCCGTACAGATAGCACCCATAGTCAGGATCGAACCCGGGTCTCTAGCGTTATAAGGCAGCAATTCTACTCCTGTGCCACCCCCTTTGATCCATTGGTCATTTCCCCCAAACATCTGGTCAAAGAAGTTGGCGATGCACAATTTTAGCTTGAGTTTCCTTGTTACATTAAATACACTGTAAAAATGAAAACTGGTGATATTAATTTGCACGGTAGGGATCCGTTTTTAATGGAACTTCATTGGACAGTCGGTCTTCAATTTAGTTCAACATCAAAGGTCTAATCTTGCTCTTAGCTATGTTACAGTTCATAAAAATGAACAGCTTACTTCCAAATGTTCAACGATTCCAGAGAAATCGTACTTTCAAACACGATTCACTGTAAATCATATTTATGAGGTTGAAACCTATGACTGTAATTGGGTGAGAAGAAGGTTTTCGTACCACAAGTGACACAAGGTTCGAGTGCCCCGACCACAAAGAAGGGAAGAAGATTTAACTTTTTCGGGAGATCAAAGAAGGGAAGAAGATTTAACTTTTTTTTTGCCTTCCATCACATTGAGGATTGTGGAAGGGGGAGGGGGTCACTGTGGTGGATGTTCATGTTAAAAATTTATTTGGGTGCCTTGTTGCACTTTTTTGGTATGACTATGACTCTGAATTTCACTGTACCTTAATTGGTACATGTGACAGTAAACTCACCTTGATACAGCTATTGTTACTATACGATACGATACAAAATAACTTTATTTATCCCAGGTGGGGATAATTAATCTGCCAACAGTTATAAAACACAAAATACATGAAACATGAAATTAAAGAGATGAGTGGAAAAGATTGGGGATGTGCAAAGATTTTTTTTTTTTGGGGTGGGGGGGGTGAGGGGGGAGTCAGTCTACCCCATGACAGAACAGGGAGGAGTTGTACAGTTTGATACTGTACAGGGAAGAAGGATCTCCTGTGGTGTTCTGTACTGCATCTTGGTGGAACCAGTCTGCTGCTGAAGGTGCTCCTCAATACTCCATACACTACGAGGTATTTGTACCGTGGAGGAAGGAATTGCAGATGCTGGTTTACACCGAAGATAGACACAAAAAGCTGGAGTAACTGAGCGAGACAGCAGCATCTCTGGAGAGAAGGAATGTGTGACATTTTGGGTCAAGACCCTTCAGAATGGTTAACGGCCTGTCCCACTATATGAGGTAATTCAAGAGTTTAAAAAAAATCTCTTGGATGTCTCGTTGTGGCTTGTAATCCTAACGGCAGGTACTCTGGAAACACGGTAACTCGTGAAGTTTTTTCAGCACTGTGAAAAATGTCCACGAGTGCCCCGAGTACCTACAAACGGCTATTACCGGTATTCTCCGAGTTGGAATCAGGGGAAACTCGGGAGAACTCTTGAATTACCTCGTACAGTGGGACAGGCCCTTTAGGGATAAGGGAAACAAGAGATATAGATTTTTTAATTCCTTGGTCAACTGCACATCCACACCATTGATGGAGACAGGGGACAGGGGTGTTCCTCTCCTCCTAAAGTCCACCACTAACTCCTTAGTCTTGTTACTTCGTAAGCTAAGATTACCACACTACTTAATGTTTTGAATCTATAGATGCTTGTGTTTTATTGAACAGCTTGTCACTCAGACACAAACTTGTGTTATTAAATATGATAATAGGATGGGTCACTCTTGTTTGCATTTTGATGTTCAAGCCCCAATTCCCTGACTCATGCATAAAAATAATTTCATAATTGATGAGTTTGCTCAATGCAAATGTATTCCTCCTATCACCTCCATTTTGGCTGAAGGAATTGTTCTAAAAAAGTATTAAGGGGCTGTCCCACTTGGGCGACCTAATTGGCGAGTTTAGAAGAGTTTGAAAAAATGACATGTTGAAGACCTCCTTCGACTATGTAGAAGACCTCCTTCGACCTCCTTTGACTATGTTGAAGACTAGCTTCTACTAGCTACATTTAGCTACGACTAACTTCGGGAAAATTGGACACGAATAGTGGAGAGTGAAGACGACCTCCTTTGAACTCCTTCGACCTTCATTCGACTATGATGAAGACTATCTACGACCTCCCTCGATTACCTACGACTAACATGCCGACCTACTACGACTAAACCTACGAGTAAAAAAAGTATTGATTTTTTCCACGGTGACCTTTTTTTTAAACTCACGGGCATTTTTCAACATGTTGAAAAAAACGCCGCAACCTAGCTGAGGCCTCGAGTACGCGGAGACCACTCTCGAGCATGAAGGAGAGTTACGAAGACCTCCTACGACCTCGTGTCGACCATGCTGTGAGTATGAGTCGAGGGCAAACTCGCCAGAACTCGTGGATTAGGTCGCCCAAGTGGGACAGGCCCTTTAGGGTGCAGGTAGATCTAATTAATAAAGAAGTCTTTTATTGGATTATTTACTAGGTTTAACTCCAAGATTAATCTCTTAACAAAAATTGCTCTTTCTTCACATTGCTCGATGTGAGAGTTTAATGAACATGAACTGGCTGGACATGGTGGGTAGAATGGGCTGTTTCATTGCTGATAGACTCCACAATTCAAATGGAGTTGCTACCGTAAATGCAGCCAATTTTCAGTGAACAAGCATCCACAACACTGTCATAACAAGACAGTCTCATTTTTCCCCAATGAGCTAATTGATGGATAATTATGGGGTACGATCCCATGGCGAACATGCCTCCTCTTTGGACCAGTTCAGTGGGATTACATCCATTTGGGAGAGAGGGCAAGGTCCTGATTGAAAGACCAGTGGACAAGGCAGCACAATACTCCACTGGGGCTTCACTGGGACCCCGGTGCTGCAGCAACACTCAAACACAGAATCGTCTGACTTCCAAGTGAGAGCGCTCCCCTACAGAACTTTGAAATGAGATTGTGGAAGGTGCTGTGGAAATGTGGGCCACTCTTTGATCTGCAATTCCAAGAGTCAGGTCCAAATGTAGTTTAATAATAATAATAATAACTTGATTACGGACTCAAAGTCCAGACAAGGGGCAACATTACATTAAAAATGCATTGCATATCAAATCTCATAAATATATATAAAATATATAATATAATATATATAAAATATATATATAAAATCATGGTAAATCACATAAAAACATCATAATTTATATATTTTAAAACCCCACAATACTTACGTTAAATATCCAGAGTAAAAGATGATCAATGTCGTACAACGAGACAACGATACCAGTGCCTCCACAACTGGGATTCGTAGCGTGTAGTGCTAACCCTAATGTTTGTCAAGGCCACAATAAGCACATTTTTAGAGTCATTTATCCTGCAAATGAATTTATACATGTGGTGTCTTAGGATAGCTTCTAAAGTACTGACTGCTGCAGCCACAAACATATTACTGGCACTGCACCATCTTGGTTGCCTTAGCAGTGTTCTCATGGCATCGTTATATGCCACCTTTAGTCTCTGCATACTTGTCTTTAAATAGTTCGACCACAGGTGCGCAGTGTAGAGGGGTGTGCAGTATGCAGTAAATAGCGACATCTTCACCATATCTGCACACGCACCAAATTTATGCAAGAGGATATTCGCCTGTATATACAGCATGCATCGTTGCCTATAATTATCCTCATCATCTGTAATTTGATCTGTAATAAAATGCCCTAGATATTTTATCTTATTACAGACACTAAGATTGTTGTCAGACAATTTAAAATCAGGATATTTTTGGCTTTTATCCTCTTTGGTTCTACAGACCATAACAGCACTCTTACTAGCATTATATTTAATGTCATGTTCCACACCATACACGGAACATATAGTAAGGAGCTGCTGGAGACCAGCGCTAGATGGACTAAAGACCACAAGATCATCTGCATACATAATATGGTTCACTAAAATATTACCAATCACGCACCCAGTGTTACAGGCTTTCAATTGTTTAGACAGATCATCAATATATAGATTTTACTTTGGAGTCACGAGAGTGACTACGTGAAGAAGCCCCGCCTGGCTCTTGATCAGCATTACGTCGACGCTGACGGCAGAGCAAGAGCTGCAGAGGCAGCTCCTCTACAGCGGTAGGTACGGGCCCGCAGGTAAGTACAGTTGCATTACTTACAGGGCATGTCCAAACTCCGTGGCTGGTGTATAGAGCCACTAGGAGTTAAAAAGAAACGGAATTTAAAAGCAAAAAATAAAATAAAAGTTAAAATGAAAAGAAAATACTCCGGGTGGAAAAAACAGATTTAAAAAGTGTCCCAGGGGAAAACTCCGCGATCGGGACAGCAGATTACTACGGAACCGGTTCAGATACCGGTGGCCGTTAAAATTACCATTAGGGAGACTTTAGTTGCTCCACAAACTTTAGGCTATGAGGAAAAATTTAGTTTAAAAGTTAAAAAGAAAAGAAAATACTCCGGGGGGGAAAAACGGAGTTTAAAAGTTAAAAAGGAACATAAATACTCCGGGTGAAAAAACGGAGTTTAAAAGTTAAAAAGAAAAGAAAAAACTCCGGGTGGAAAAACTCCAGTGGGGAGGAAAAAATTTTAAAAAGTCAGAAAGGCCATGATTTAAAAGTTCTAATAAAAAGGTCTCCAGACAAAAAAGCTTTATTGCTTAAAATTAATGGAGAAAGACTCCAAAAATAAAAAATAAAAAATTCAACCAAAGGGTTTAAAAAGGCCCAGAATATTCCCCAAAACAGACCCTGCGAGGTTTCCATATATTAATATATATGGTGGAATTTATCAATGTGGGAATATCTACCTCGGATTGTTTTGGAGGTAGTCTCCTTGAGGAAAAACTCAGGGCAGTAAAAGAATATGGAAAAAACTGACCCTAAAGGTGCATTGATAGTGGTGGCTGGTCATAAAGTACCCACCACAGCACAAATATATATACAGGTGTACTAGGTACGATACCTGAATGAAGGAGTGAGGCCATGGAAAGTAACCATGGAAACCAAAATTAATTGGTTTCTGACCAAAGCTGTTATGGTTGAAACAGCAGAGTTATTGATAAAACGTTTATGTTTTATTAAGGTATCAACGATGAATCCGATTATGGTACCCATGTCTCAATTATATGGAGACATAAGGAAATACGATTTCAAAGTATTTCAAGCTGGTGCGTGGCATCACTACTTATGTAAAACAAGTAAAACATTGTGCAATAACCAAAACATTTTAAATAAAAAAGACAAATTGCCATTAGTTTGTGGAGCTCAATGGGATAAAAATATATAATAGTAAGATTAAACGAGAACTCACCTGTTCGAAGTTTGATCGTTATTTTACGAGGAGTTACGATGTGGGATTACGTGAAGAACCCGCCCCACGCTGGCAACGGCATACTTCAAAGCAACGGCATGAAAACACACAGAACACCAAAGCCGGTAGTAACATAGTAAGGCTCATAAAAAGACTTAGAACCACCATTTGATCATTTATTTTTACGAGGGTGGGAGCGGAGGGCACGTAATCCCTCATCGTAACTCCTCGTAAAATAACGATCAAACTTCGAACAGGTGAGTTCTCGTTTAATCTTACTATTTTACTTCGGAGTCACGTGAGTGACTACGTGAAGAGTTTTAAAGCTTTCTGTGTTTTTTATGTCGTAGAATTAATCCGTACGACAGTCCGGCTAAGTAAACACATACATGGGAAAGCAGACAAAAAGTTAGATCTTTTTCACAATTAAATTTTTTAATGGTTGAAAGACCATATAATACCCTCCTTATATTTGAGGGAAAATTGATTACAAGTGACAAAAGATATCAGTGACTACACAACTGATTATAGCAATTAATAGCAAACAAAGCAGGTGATTATAGTGCTCCAACACCGCGTGTCCAAAGCTTGTCATAGTGTGAACAGGTTTGTTGTAGAACTTGAAAAAGTTTCTTCTTTACTCCACCCTGCGATTTTTTAAAATATGCTCGAGAGGTACGTCCCGCCCCTTCGCCGCGGACGTAGCTGCCGCCCTGGTGGAGTGAGATTTGAAGACATCAGTGTCTACTCCCGCTAAAACCAAACACCTGTTTCAACCATTTTGAGATAGTTTGAACTGAAGCTTTTGTGTGTGGCTTTTTGTGCGTAAGCAGCAATGTCTTTTCGTTTCCTCGAAAAGTGTCCGTAATTTTAATATATTGGTTCAAATGTCTAACCACACACAAAGCAGGTTCAACATGAAAAAAAGCTTGTGAAAGGGTTACCTTTGTTCCAGATCTGCCTGGTCTACTTTGTTTGATCAGATCGTAAACATAGAATACAACGTTATCTGTAGTCACATGCATACAGTCTAAACGCAACATTTGTAAAGTTTGCACTCTTTGGGCTGACAACCAGTGCATTAACATGACCAATTTCAATGTTAACTTATCCAATGTCAACCATTCAATTGGCGTCCATTCTCTAAGTAGAGCAAGAACTATGCTCACATCCCAAATCTCTGTATATCTAGGTTTTGGCGGATTCATGTGAAAAATTCCTTTCATGAATCGTGATATTAATGGATGTGACCCAATTGACTTCTCACCAATCATAAGTCCTAATAGGACGACAAGGCACAACGTGCAGTGTTAATGGCACTATAACTTAAATGTTGCCCAAAGTGCAAATTGGCAAGGAATTCCAAAACATGAGTAACATTCACAGATTCATCAGAAATATTTGACTGTGTGCAAAATTCTTCCCATTTCTTAATATGTGTCATATATTGTTTCTGTGTACTATGTCGCCATGATGCACCAATAACTGTCAAAGTTTGGTCCGACAATACCAGTTCCTGTAGTGTCTGGTCAAAACCTGCAGATTAAACAAATTCATATATGCAGTATAATGGGTAACCTTGATTTGTTACTGGATTAGTCAAGATATCACTACAGTTAGGAATCTGCATATATGGTTCTTTAATCATATTCAGCATAACTGGGAACCAAGGTTGAGTTGGCCAATTTGGCACTACCAACAATCCGGAAGCTGAATCTTGCTCTATTTTTCTTCAAAAAACATCTCTGGATCAGAGCAAATGGGTGGAAAAGCATAAAAGAACATTTTTCCCCAGTGTAATGAAAATGCATCTACTGCACTGCGTCCGGATCATGTTCCCAAGACACATAATGAGGCAATGATGATTAAGCTGGATGCAAACAAATCAATTTCTGGCAAGCCAAATTGTTTAACAATATTCTCAAATATTGCTGGTTTTTAAGCATCCATTCCGTATTATCTTTAAAAATCCTGGACCTTCCATCTGCTACCACATTGTCTTTACCTGGAATATAGCTTGCTGAAATCCATATCTGCCGATCAATTACACCATTGCCATATCTCATTGACCAGACAATCACATGATACTGATCTAACTCCCCCCATGTGATTAATGTAAACCACAGCCGTTTTATTGTCTAATTGTATTAATACATGCAGACATTGTTTAGCAGAACAATATGCTTTAAGCCCATAAAAGGCCCCCAATAATCCAAATAGTTAATACCATACTGTTGGAGCAACACTTGCTCTTCAGTTTTCCATCTACCTCCACAACTGGTAGATAAAATCTGTGGCCCCCATCCGAGAGCACTAGCATCTGTTTGCAAAACCATTTCAGGCTGTTTAATCATGATCTTTTTAGCAGCTTGTGGGACATTTTCAACCCACCATTGCAATTCCAATAGTGCTTCCTTTGTTAATTGCATAGGTCTGTCAAAGTGACCTGCCTTATCTTTAAGAGCCCTTACTTTGTCCATTTTGAAGATTTTGATAATGTAATGGCCCAAACTCCACTGCCGGAAAAGCTGCCCACTAATGTTACCAATGACTTTTGCCACTTCTCGGATGGAGGGATAAGGTTTGTGAATGAGATAATTACACATTTGCAAAATATCATTTGTCTTCTTTGCTGGCAAACGTAATAACATAGTTACTGAGTTAATTACAAACCCCAGAAAAATCAATTGATTGAACTGGCTGCAGCTGGGATTTAATTGATGAATTAAGAATCCAAGCTCTTTAAAACAAAGCTTTTAGTAACTGAAATTGAGTGCTCAGCTGACTCTTGACTATCATTAACAATCAGAATGTCATCCAGATAAGCCATTACAATGTGTTTCTGTGCTCTTAATTGAGCTAAAACTGGTTTCAACAGTTTTGTAAAGAGTCTAGGAGCTGAACGTAATCCATTTGGTAAAGCTTTGAACTGCCATAATTGCCCCTGCCAATAAAAACTTTAAGTATCTTCGAAAAAGATGATGAATTGGTACAGAATAATAGGCGTCTTTTAAATCAATCTTAGCCATATAAGAAACCTGCTGAAATCAAATATTTTGCAGTTTTAAATGTCTCCATCTTAAAACGTTTGTTATTCTACAAACTTATTTAGATCTGTAAGGTCTAGAATAATTCTACAACCACCATCTTTCTTATCTCTGCGAAAATATATTAGAGACAAATTGATGCTTATGTTCATAAGTTTTTTCAATTACTCCTTTTTCGGATAATTTGCCAATTTCCACATCAATCTCCATTCTTTCTTCTGGAGAAAACACATAAGCATAAGCAGGTTTATTCTGTACAGGAGGATTGACCCCTTCTTTAAAAATAATAATAGCTCCTGAAACTGCTTGTAGTATAAACGATCAGAAGTAATATTAAGCCAGGCATTATAAAATTTTTGCAATCTCCCTCCAACTGGAGATTCATCCACAGTTTCTTTAAGGATAGAAGTCTTTAATACCTCTCCATAGGAGGCGTGATGGTTCTCCTCTTTCCCGAATGCAGGGAAAAGCAGCGGCCTGTGTAGCACGATAATACCTTCGTGACAAATTTCTGCCTCTATAACGAAAATCAAAAACTCCTTCGGGCCGAAAACCCTATTCCTTTGTCCAAAGACAAAAGGCTTAATAGTGCTAAAATATTTAGCTTCTTCATCCAACTGCTTCAGTTGTTTCGGCAGATTTTCTCCAAACAAATATCCAGGAGCTTGAACTCCACTTTCTTGACACAGGCTTGCAAATCTAGGGTGAATATATGGGCCGAATCGCCATTTTCCTCATGCAATTGATCTCATAAAATGAATTGCACATTAAACCCAAAGTATCTCTTTGAATCTTGTCCATTTCCAGTTTCTCCATTTGCCTGCCAAAACGCCGTGATGGCAGCTGAAAATAATTTTAGCACCTTTTGAAATTTCATTTCTTGGGCTCTCATACTTGGAGTCATAGATGCCCATACCATCGGATTCACCGTAGGCACTTCCAATGAGGCACAATTGCCTGGTGCTTTATATAATTCTGATAATTCATTCATCACAGTACTATGAAGCTGGTTGAGATACCATATAATTTATATTGGCAGCCAGGCTTTCTTCCATATCCTCACCAACTTCCTTCAGGTATAGCAAAACTTTGTGCTATCCCAGGCAGATCAAGCCTTTTCTTTTTTACTTTGTGGCTGGAGTGCTTTTCAAAAACCATTTCAAGTTCAGCAGGGTCTGCCTTCGCAGCCCTAATTCCATCGGGATATATTATCCCATGAGACTTCTTCCAGCCCAAATCGTGGGTCTGGATTATCATTATTCCCAACTTGGCCCACAGCCATATTTCATCATATTGAAACCCCTCAGGGAATTTTCTGGGATTCATGAGGGTACTGTGACCCTTGTCTCATAATTAGTTTGGAGAACTTTCTCCATATGCTCCATTTTTAGCCACATAGTTTTATTAACTGGAGGTCTTTCAAAATCAGAATTATCAGAATCCACGGGCCTCACAGTTTTCTTTTTGCATTTCTTAGGAACACTTTCCTCCGTGGTTATAATTTCTGGAGAATCTGGAAATTCTATATCGGGTAAATCAGGTGGCCAACGGTATCGGAACCGGGTCCACTCTAGCTTCACTTCCCGTATCTTTACTCTCACCCCGGGAGGCTCTTTTCACCCGCGAAGCCTTCCTTCCCGATTTTCTCCCATTTTGTTAAAATTTTTTATCTTGTGCTCATCAGCACGTTAGGCGTCTAAATTTTACTTTTGGTTTCGCTGTTTGAAACATCCAGCGTAACCTAAAAACCCGCGCCGATTGTAACTTCACTTACCTGCGGGCCGTTCCGACCGCTGCGAGGAGCTGCTCCTTACTGCAGCTCCTCCTTCTGCCGTCAGCGTCGACGTCATGCCGTTGCCATGCGTGGGGCGGGTTCTTCACGTAGTCACTCACGTGACTCCGAAGTAAAATATAAATTTATCATATATATATATATATATATATATATATATATATATATATATATATATATATATACATATATATATACATATATACATACATATAAATATATATGTAATTGTCATTGGGATCAATTTTGCACTTTACATTTGCAGGTCAAAACGGATCAAGTTATGTTAAACTCCTGATTATTATGGAGTAAACCTGCCTCAGGATAAATCAAAGACATTGATTACAAAGGAAAGACTATTGGTCATTAAACTTTGGCAAAATTATGATCCAATGTAAAGATTTGATAATGGATCAAAACAAAGGCAGGAGTATGATAAATAAATATTTATCCAACACAGCCTTATGTGAACCCATATGATTGGGAAGAGAAGGCTTCATGTGCATTTGAAGAGGTGCAAAAACTTGTTACAGAAGAAGTTGATGAAATCTCCAATTGTGGGAAATTACAGGTGTGTTATGATCAATGTTATGGCATAACAAAGGATTGATTTATTTTAATGTGTAAAGGATCTACAAAACATTTGTAGAAGGAATTGGTTCACCTGTATAGGAAAACCTAAAAATTGATTTTAGGTTTGCACCCAAAATATCTCCAATAAAGAAGAGGTATGTAAATTTGTATCATAAATTTCCCCACGGAAAAAGAAGATGTGGCGGTAAAGCCATACAAGACATAATTTTAAATACACTTTTACAGTGTAAAAACAGTTTATAAAAATGGACATCTTCAACATTGCAAAACAGTTGTTATTAACAAATTGTTAATCATTACTATAAGACTCGAAGGATTGGTATTTAGTACCAATTTATTATCATATTTACAGGTGCTGGAAATTAATTAGAATGGGTCAGCTGTGCAAGGTAAGACATTGACTAATGGATTAAACTCAGTTTTAGGCTGTTCACATAATTATTGGAACAACAATTGCACTGATAAGAAGATCAGCAATTGCACTTATGAGGACATGGTCATGGTTTATCTTGATCACATTTTAAATTGGAAGGTTGATCAGGAGTCAGCTGCAAATTAGTGCAGCACTACAAGCCTTTGTGAGGCAAGGGTCCTGACCCATCCAATAAAAACTATGTTTTAGGCATTCATAAACATTCCTAAATTACCATTCTGGGTTTAGGAGTAATTCAGCACCATATGAGGGGGAAAAATGTTTCCGAGATACAAATATGTCTCATTGCTTTGTTGACAAACTTTGTCCCTCCATCAGAGAAGGAGCTTAGGTAAAAGAGTAAAAAAGTTCCAAAAAAGGGAAAACATAAGCATTATAAGAGTATGCAGGCCTTTTGACAGGCCTATGCAATTACCAAACGATACTTTATCAGAATTAAAGTGGTGGATAGAAAAGGTTCCACAAGCTGCTTTAAATATATAAGCTTAGCAGCCGTTGCAAGCTGAAGCAAGTATTATCGGATGCTGGATAGCTTCTGTGATTATTTGGGCTAAGATAAGTATAATATCTATTCTTATCAAGTTAATATTTGATACGTCCCTTGTTTAGGGGACTACGGACAATAACACCATGGAATTGCAAATGGATTGTCCTAAGACATTTTTTCTCCAAACATTTGTATTAATTATTGGAATATCAGGAGCTTTACTGTAAAACAAATAGCTAGGAGAGGCGCTATCCTCATACTCGCATACTTAAGATGTTCAGCAGAGATATGATCCAAGCCATTTGCTTTGTTGTTGGACAGCTTGTTCATGGCATGATACACCTCATGTGACATAATCACCATTGAGTCATTACTCTCAATATTGCCCACCCTATACGTCACCTTGGACATTTGAATAAAGTGCTATAATGTTGTTGCCATAACTCCGTGATATTAGCTGTTCCAGAGATTCCATCTACAGTACATGGCAGAGATGTTTTGCAACTGCTAAGAGCTCTCACTTCCTTCCAAAAATCTGTAGCATTGTTACTTAGCAGCTTCTTAGCCATGGAATCAGCCCTCATAGCTTGCTCATTTTTACAGATGAAGCGAACAGCATACTTCTACCTTGCATAAGTGAGCTTCTTGTGCTCAAACACAGGCCCCTGTCTGGGTCTACCTGCCATAGCCCATGCTTTGGTGGCTTCACGGGCTTCAGTATGATACTCAGCTACATACTTATTCCAGCCAGGTCTGATGTTATGTGTCTTATTTTTATGCTTGCAGTAGGGCTTACTGCCTACATATAAGGCGCTTACTATATCATTATACATGGAGCAGATATCTCTCCTATGCTTCATATCTTTACAATTAACAATACTACATATTATTGAATCTTTAGGTAGATGAATATTGCTTAAGGATTTATCTGTATGGGCATAATAGGCTAGGATGTCTTCCTTTGACCAGTCCAGTTTTTCTGTATTAAGGCTATTTCTATCTCTGGATACCACAGGTATGTGTTCAACATTTATTGTCATAACAACAGGATATGATCAGTCATTGCTGCCCCATACAGAATGCTCATACACCCCAATGAGGCATGTGCATCAGCTGTACTGATACAGTGGTCCAGCCATGATGTGGTGTGCCAGGCCTCACTAATATAAGTATAGCTATCTGTAGGTAAAAGCACTTTGCTTGACAATATTAAATTATTATCTTGACAGAACTGAGCCATATGATTGGCAAATAATGAGTTCCTATCTGAGATATCTGCATTCATATCCCCAATGACATATACACTACAATAATTATTGTTTTGAATGAAAGAATAGATGAAAGCAAGTCTATTTAAATATTCATCCTCATTCTGATGGCATTCATAGGGTGTATATACATTCAGGATAACAAATTCCTTGTTGTTGTGAGTAAAGTGTATGGCAATGCACCAGTCAACATCAAGCCGAATCACATTTACTGATGAGTCATGCTTCTTGTTCCATAGAATGGCCACACCACCTGGTATCCTACCTCTGACTATTCCCATGCCAAGGTCAGTTGTAGACTCCCCAGCCCCATGAAAGTTGTCATTGAGAGAATTGAGTTTGTCCAAGTCTTGCTTCGCTAAGAATGTCTCTTGCATACATAGTATGTCACTGTTCACCAGGAGGTTGTCAACAACTGAGCGGCGAGCTTTATCCCCTGCGCTCTGGCCCAAACGCAGGCCACGCCAATTGTACGATAGTACTCTAATGTTCATTTAGTAAGACTAGTGGGTGCCCCTAGCACCAGCAGGTATACTCATTCCCCCTGCGGCAGGCGCAGTGCTTGATCCGATGACTCTAACCCTGCGCGGCTCGTAATAGCACCGTACAAATGCCCCTTCTGGCCAGAGCTCCGGATTGTACATTTCGCCAACTTCATTGCATTCCGCAGATACTTTAAATGAACTGTATCTACTGTGTACAGTGTCAATCTTTTGACAGGTAACCTCACCGCCAAGTTTTTCATTAAGATAGACAGGTAAAGTTCTGACGTCTAGGTCCGGTGAAAACATGGAGGCAAAAACACTCACCAGCTTAGTCTTAATCATTTGGATGTTGCCCGCAGCTCCGGTACCAATAATAGGCACAGCATTACTGGATTTCTTTATCTGCCCAGTGGACAATTTTGGCTTACCAACAGTGTAGTCCGGAGCATGTCGTCGACCCTTTTCCACAACATGACTCCACTTTGGAGAGTCTGGCAACGTTAAACCACTGGGACTATTCTCCACGTTTAATGCAAGGCCCTCCGCCGTGACCCTCACTCCGACAACTAAGCCAGAGACTCCTGCTGGTGCAGCTCCCAGTGCTGTATCTGCCATGCCAATGGCTCCATCCAACGCCGCCAATGCATCCGGACCACCGCCCCGAGACAGGTCAGTGGTGCGCTCCAATGCACACACTGGAGTAGTGATCAAGGTGCGCTCCAATGCACCCACTCGGCGATCAAATTCCACTGTGATGGTACGAAAATCTTCGCTTACATCAGCCTGTAGCTCCATGACATGCTTCATTGAACAGACCTCAGCATACAGCTGCTCCATTCTCCCAAGTAGGCTCGAGACATCCATGTTAGAAAATGTCACCGGCGGCAGTTCATCCAAGTAGTGAGAGACAAATCTAGGAGTATTCTCCCCACACTCATTCATTACTTTAAGGCAACTCTTTATGTTGTTAACATCTTTCTGTGCCCCATTATGGGAAACGTTCCGCTGTGTAGTGGGGCAGAGTTCAAACAGACCTTTCTTCGAGGACTCTATCCACTCAGAGTCAAAGGTATTCGTGGCCAGAAGGACGATCTCATCCTGGCTTAATGTCTTAATCTTTATAGCAAGAAAATTAAGTAATTCGTCCTCAACAATAACCTTACCGTCAACAGTCTCGTAGATCTCAGGCTTCACTCTAGACCTGCCAAGATGAGGTGCAATGCCCGCCATCTTCGCCTGCCTGCCTGCTTCCCGTGGCCGATGCACCGGCTCTCCCGTTGCCTCTTGCCCGGCACCAAGTTCCGGGTCTTCACTGCTGCTCCGGGTCTCCACTGTTCCCAGCTCCTGGCTCCACTGCCCGACTCCAAGCACCACCACCCCCCGGCCCAGGTCGGGCCCGTCTCGGACCCCGGCTCCGGCTGCTCACCGCCCGCTGAACTTGGTGCCCCTTCCACCGGGCCTGGACTGCGACTCTCTCCCGGCACTGTGCTGCCGTTAAGGACCAGGGTTTTCTTCCTACAGCAACTTCCAGGTGACATTCGCCCGCTCCTCGCAACAATATAATAAATAGCAACTGCTCCATGTATAATGATATAGTTTAAGAAATGCGTGTCCTGCGACTAAACTTAAGACTTTGAGTAATTGAGTCATAGACATAGAGTGATACAGTGTGGAAACAGGTCCTTCAGCCCAACATATCGCAGCTACATCAGTCTCTGCCCACGTTTGGTCCATATCCCTCCAAACCTGCCCTATCCATGTACCTGTTTAACTGTTTCTTAAATGTTGGGATAGTCCCAGCCTCAACTACCTCCCCTGGCAGCTTGTTCCATACACTCACCATCCTTTGTGTGAATAAGTTACCTCTCAGTTTCCTATTAAATCTTTTCACCTTCACCGTAAGCCGATGTTCTCTGGTCCTCGATTCACCTACTCTGGGCAAGAGACTCTGTGCATCTACCCGATCTATTCCTCTCATGATTGTATACATCTCAATAAGAATCAGTTTGATTCCTAGGTATTTTTTTAATGGCCATCAAATTGGAATTTGCATGTGGACTGATGTAGGAGATCTTCCCAGAAACAAGGGAATATTACCAACCACAGCATTAATCGAAGAGTAAAGTTTCATAAATGGCCTTGTTGACTATCGCTGAATTTTTTCAAGTCACGCGTGCAAACACATAACACATTACAACAGCTCAGCAATGCAGGAGGCAGTGACCTTACAAGGAAGGTGACAAATAAATAACTAGTAAGCACTATTAACTTGCGAGGCAAAATACAGCTGTATTTTTAACATCCATTCTGTTTATTTCTATGACCCAGGCATGAATGCACAGATGCTTTATACCCTTTTAGAATGATGAATTGTTTCATTCCCCTTCGTTCTGCTTTTCTTTAACTTTACCTCAGGTCTTTTCTGGGTTAATGATGTCTTCAATGCAGGAGACTGGAGGTGATCTGACTGGGGAGCAAGGATCTGGCGTCTTGAAGCCTTGATTCTTGGGATCACAACCTGGAGCAGGGTTCTCCTGGGATATCAGCGGTATCACATGTCACTTAGCAACCAGTGGTTATGAAATGTGGCGATTTTCTGCATGCTATTCCAGAAATGGATCCATTGTATGCATGTATTGTATGATTTGATAGATAGCAATCACTTAGAATCAAGAATCACCACCTCACCTTCTGACTCATCCAATCTTCCACACTCAATTTCTGATAACAATGTTGCTGTTCCCATGTATAAATTTCCGGAACCACGTATGTTCCAATGTCTTAGCACCCGTCCTTTTTGTTCTGTGTTGTTCCTTTTGTTATTTAATTCTCCTGCTTCCTTTTGAGCAAAGACATTGCCTGGAGTAACTCAGCAGGTCTCTGGAGAAATAGGATGGATTATGTTTCAGGTCGGGACCCTTCTTCTGACTCTGGCACTTTGTGTCAATCTTCGGTATATATTAGTACTTCAGCACTTTTTGTCTACCTTTGGTACATACCAGTGCTCCAGCACTTTGTATCTATCTTTGGCATATACCAGTATTTGCAGTTCCTTTCTACACAAAGATATTCCTGTTGTCTTGGCCAGCTTAGTATCCCAAGCACTTAAATTTTATTTCTAATTTCCCACATCCATCGTACTTCACCTTTTGAACTACTGGCTGTGTCTTCACTGCCACAGCAGTTAGTTTATAATCCTTATAACTTTGCGGCACTGTTAGTTTACAATCCCTATAACTATTGCCATCACAGTAACATCAGTGCAATACTTAAAATAATCAATGCTAGAGAGGAGAAATCTAAAAAGACATTAAGCTTTTATATCAATTAGATTTCTTTGAAGAAAGAGAAGGTATTTTTGATGGAATTGTTTTGGAAAATAAGAAGTCCTTTCATGATGGTATCAGTTTCATAATGACATATTTGTGTACATCAAATAGCGCTGGGGAATAAAATGGTTTCAGGCTATGTGGGATAAGGACCTGGTCCTGGAGAGAATCTGTCCCTATTTATAAGCTTCCTTCAATTCCTTGGCATTCCTACAAACAGATCAACCTGCTGATATGCTGAACAGACGACCGACCTCTGACCTCATGGCTCCTTACTCCTTCTCTGCTTGAAGTCGAGAGTTTTAAAGTCAACTTGCTTGAGGCCACATACATTTGTCATGGGCACAAACCTTCCCCGATCATCGGTGTATTTTGAGGGTTTTAAGTCTCCCTTGGAATTGTCTCGTATAAAATAATATAGTGGCTTCCTCGATCGGATGTAATGTCACTAAACGGAGCCCAATCTAATCCGCACAATCAATATACATAAGGTCATAAGGAATAGTAGAATTAGGCCATTTGGCCCATCAAGTCTACTCTGCCATTCAATCATGGCAGATCTATCTCTCCCTCTTAATGCCTTCTCCCCACAATCTCTGACACCTGTACTAATCAAGAATCTATCTATCTCTGCCTTAAAAATAACCACTGACTTGGCCTCCACAGCCTTCTGCGGCAAATAATTCCACAGATTCACCGCACTCTGACTAAAGAAATTTCTCCTCATCTCCTTCCTAAAAGAACGTCCTTTAATTCTGAGGCTATCACCTCTAGTCCTAGACTCTCCCACTTACAAGGGAGGAAAGTATAACACAGCAGTGACTCACCTACTGACTGCACAAAGCCTTCCAATCCTCTGCACGCCAGGCCAGGAGATGGATGAAATACCTGAGATGGATGCAAAATGTGGGAGTAACTCAGCTGGTCAGGCAGCATCTCTGCAGAGAAGGAATAGGTGACGCTTCGTGGTCGAGGCACCTTCTTCGGACTGAGAGTCCAGATGAAATGCCTCTACTTGCATGCAATTCCAACAATACCAAGGAACTTGACAACCATCAGAGAAAACAGCATTTCAATTGGCAACCCAGCAACCATCTAAGTGATCACACCTTCCACCATTAATGGACTGTGGCCAAATCCACAATAAGCACGTCATTTACTTGACAAGGGTTTTTTCAACAGCACGTCCCAAACCCATGACCACTCTCACCAAGATAGACAAGAACAACAGGCACATGAAAACACCATCTGCTGCAGGTTTTTTTCTTGAAGACAAATTATCCTGACTAGGAACAATATCTCCATTCCTCCATCATTGCTGAATCAAGCTGCTTGGTCAAAGACAGGATTGAGGCTTCAAGCTTTACACAAGACAACATCCCATTAATGAATAAAACACAAGGATGAAATGATATACAGATCAAAGGGCAGTTTGCATAGAGCATAAGGTAGACATGCATCTTCAAGATGGGATCATAGAAATGGGCCCAGATATTCTTCTGCATTAGGAAAGGTAGGGAATGGGCAGAGTGCATAAAGCTAATAGATGTTTTGTGTCAGATCTAATGTTGCTCAGGATACAAGGTGTAGAATGCAATCGAATCTATCCCAGTGCACAGACATTCACAAATAGACATTCCTCTGCTGAATCTGCCATGGCGGAGGTGGGAGTCAGAGCTATGGTCATGGTGACAGGTACCTGAAGGGTCAGGTCAAGGTAGGGTTCGAGGATAGAGGGTGGTGCTTTACAACCAGGCCAGGAGCAGTAAAATCTGGGTGTGGCCACAAGGGCACCTCTCTGCATGTCTCTTGCTTAGCACTTGTTCACATATGCTAGAACATGTGTTCGATTTTGCCCGTTCCATGCCTTCCTTAGTGCAGAAGAATTTTGGGGTCTAATCCTCTGATCCCATCGCAAAGGTGCATAATGCTTTACACAAATGTTGTTCTCTTTAGGCATTGCTGAAGTGAAGCTTGCTTTTTCATGAGTAGTGTGCACTGTATGTGCACTTTCGCAGAGGTGAATGTTACACACCATTGGATGCCTCTTCAAATGTGCAGCTGTGTCGGAGCACTGGTGCGTTCTAGCCACTGAAGACCAGAAAGCAATTTTATCAACCTCCACCGAGATGGCGTATTGCGTTCTCCAGATCTTTTCACGGTGGACTATTTTATCTAATGGAATAACTGTAGCAACTTTCACAGCTGAACTAGTAATCCATAGAGTCTTACGGCGCGGAAACAGGACCTTCAGCCCAACTTGCCCCACGCCAACCAACATGCCCCATCTACACTAGACCCACCTGCGTTTGCCCCATGTCCTTCTAAACCGATCCCTACCAGTCCAAATGTTTTTTAAACGTTGTGTTAGTTCATGGCCTTGAACATTTCAAAACACAAGGGCAGCAGAAAGTTTGAATTAATTTAGTAAAATTTGAATTAAACTGTGATCACACAAAGTGAACTCAAAGCTACTGGATTGTTGAAACAGTTGGCAATGTTGTTTTTCACCTGGTTTGACTCCAGACTTACTTTAACATGATTAGCATTGAAACAACCCAGGAAGCCAGTCAACCACTTGAATGATAAACATTGACCTTGCCATCAATACCCCTAAGCAATGAATGACTCCAAATATTATATCGTAAAATTAAGATGAGATGCCATTTAACTTATTTTGTCTCTGCTGACCCTGTTAAGGAACTACATCAGTCAACTCACTTCCTTGCCCTTATCGCATTCTCATTTTAACATTCAGAGTATGTCTTGCCAACACAGTGTCTGCCAAAGAACTGGTGATGGGGCAAATGAGTCACAATTAACCATGGGGTGACATGGTGGCACAGCTGTAGAGGTGCTGTCTTACAGCGCCAGAGACCTGGGTTCGATCCTGAACACGGGTGCTGTCAGTACGGAGTTTATATGTTCTCTCCGTGACGTGCGTGGAGATGTGGGTTTTCTCCGGGATATCCGGATTCCTCCCACACTCCAAAGACATCCAGGTTTGCAGACTAATTGGCTTTGGTAAAATTGTGAATTGTCCCTAGTGTGCGTAGGATAGTGTTAGTGTGCGGGGATCGCCGGTCGGCGCGGACTCATGGGCCGAAGGGCCTGTTTCTACTCTGTGTCTTAGAGAGCAGGAAAAAGATGCTGCCTGTCCTGCTGAGTTACTCCAGCATTTTGTGTCCATCTTCGATTTAAACCAGCATCTGCAGTTCCTTCTGACATCATCCCAATAAATGTTGGATAATTTCTCCACAAAATGGAGGATAGTTTCAAATACTTTATGGATTCAAAAATAATCGCAAGCACAGCAGTGCAGTCACAAAACTTTATTGATGAGGGAATTATGCAATAATTTCCAGTCTGGACGATTGTAATGCTATCATTATAATTTGTATAGCCTTTAACATTTCCCTTTTATAACTTGCTTACAAATCCATTCATCAGCTGTGTTCCTGATCATAATGCTTAAGAAAATCATACTTTATTCCTCAATCTTGTATTTAATGGCGCACTGCAAATATTAGTCTATGTGTGTTTCCTCTCAGTGTTATTTTAAGTGTGGATTTGATGTGTATGCTTTAAATGAGTTGGCACCTCTATTCAAACCATATCGAAGAAAAACTGAGAGGCTAATATTTGCACAGTACAACTTTAAGGCTTTTTTTTTGTTAAACACGAGATTATAATGAGGGCCCCTGCATTTAAATGCGAGGCTGTGTTGTTGAAAGGTCAGCTTGACCTTTGCTGAATACCAACGTATATCTGTACTAGTTCTCTGCCTTTGAACTCAATGCAATGGGGAGAAAGAAGCTGGCAAGTCCAGGAAAGCTATGATCCATTATCACCAGCGATGATTCATTTGTGATTCAAGTATTTTGAACATGATCCATAATCTTGTTAAATGATAATGGAGGTGCTTGCAGATCAAACTTGTTTTACAATCAGAATGCAGTGTGATTAATTGTTTGAAACTTCTCCAGGCAGAGATGAGTAAACAACTTATGCTTAAGCGGTCAAAACGCAGACCAAAGAACTTCCCTGCCGACGGGATGAATTTGTCGAAGCATTCGGTAACTTTTACTGTGACTTGGGAACGAGATTGAAGGAATCGCTTAAACGTAAAGTTTATCTCCCCAGATACAGCACAAGTAACCCCTGCAATTTGTCAAACCTTACACAGCAAGTTTCCTTGAATACCTGGTAGTTTATTGGATTGAGGAATAAATGTAGTCAGAATGCCGGAGTTAATTTCACCGTCTGATGTATTAAAGGATCTTTTAATTCCAGTTGAAGACGCGTTTCAGTTCCCCTTGTGAAAGATGGATAGGAATGATATGGGCCAAACGCGGGCAGTGTAGCTGGGACATGTTGGGCAAGTTGGGCCGAAGGGCCTGTCTCCATGCTGTATCACTCTGTGACTCTTTGACTCTATGTATCTTTGAGCTTATGGCACACTCACCCACAGTGTCCTTTCAACGGGCAGCTCTACCCTGATACTACCCCCATAGACAGTGCTATGCATCATTGTGCCCCTCTGGCAGTGTAGTGCTCTCTCATCTTTGCTCCTACAGAGCACACACCCAACATCATGGCACTCCCACAGTATTAACCCTCCAGTAGTACAGTAATTTCTCATTGCTGTTCCTTTGTTTGTGTTTTAATTTCTCGATAAGGATAGAAGGCAAATGAGGACAAAATAAAGGTCATTTGTTCTATGTTGGGGGAGAATGCTGATATAATTGACCCAGGACAGCCATCCGCATTGAAGAAATGATCCTTATGCATTAACTTACTAGATCAGGCATTGAGTTTGGTACTGGATTCTCATATCCCCAAACAAGCCCCCCCCCCCCCCTCTCATCTTACCCATGGTGGTCAGAGAAGAGGCCTCAATGTCATGCTGAAAGTAAATCTCAAAGAACTAGGTGTCAACAATCGACCTCTGTGGGTCCACACCCTCCAAGTGGCAGTGGGACATTGACAAGGAAGGGAAGGGTAGGAAGCTCCAGCCAGCTGCTGGCCTGCGAGGAGATGACCTCACCTTTTGTGGCTCCCGAGACCATCGCGGGAGGGACGTGCAAAAGTGCGAGATGGCCAACAGTGATGATGGTGTAGATGCCAGCAGTCCCCAGCTCCAGACAATATTTTCTCTAAAGAAGTATCCTCGACAGCTCAAATCATATAACAATCTTAATATTATGAAAGATTCCAGTGTGGTTCAGAGTTAACACCTTCAAGTTCTTGGACGTGTATATCTCTGAATATTTGTCCTGGGTCCAAGCATGTCGATGCCATCATATAGAAAGCCCATCAATGCCTTTACTTCCTTTGAAGATTGAGGAGATTTGGTACGTTGATGAATGGTCTCGAATTTCTGCAGGTGTACGGTAGATAACCTAATGACTGGTTGTATCATGGCTTGGTTCATCAACACAAACGCCAAACACCAAAGATGATTACCAAATGTGGTGGACACCATCCCAGTCCTTCTTGGGTACTGACCTGGGGTGGGAGATTGCAACCTTCACGTGGTCCGCCCTGTTTCGACGAATGCAATCAACCTGGCGTGCACAATCGAGTAAGATCAAATGGAACAAGTTGTCCTACAGCTTTAGGCTGTGCACGCCATACGCAAGAAGAAGAAGGGTACTGACCTCCCCACCATCGAAGGGATCTATAGTAGGTGCTGCCATATAAAGGCAGCCAGCATCATCAATGACCCACAGCACCCTGGCCACACTCTCATTTCATTCCTGCCATCAGGAAAGAGAGTCTGAAAAATGGGACCACCAGGTTCAAGAATAGCTTCTTCCCAACAACCACCAGACTCTTGAACACTACAAACACTAAGTAAACTATAAACTACAAAATGGCTGCACTAAGGACCTTGGATTTTTGCAATAATATTGGAGTCTTTCATTTATTGCATTTTTTTAAAAAGTGTTTTATCTACGTGTACCGTGTTTACGGGCCTGTTACTGTGTTGCAAGTAAGAATTTCATTGTTCCGATTTCAGTAAATATAACAATCAAACACTCTTGAATCTCTTTACTTGACTCTTAGGTGATCAAACATTGAGCCACATTGAGAGATAGTTGTGCAATCTCCAAACAACTCTAACCGCAAAGCCTTTATCTGTAAAATGCTACATTTGTGTTCGGCTCACGACCCGAAACATCACCCATTCCTTCTCTCCAGAAATACTGCCTGTCCCGCTGAGTTACTCCAGGTTTTTGTTTCTAGTTGTGTTCAAATCTCTCCTTGGCTTCTCGCAATCTCTGGAGCCTCCCCATTCCTCCTAAATTCCTCTATGTTTCCGTTCTGCTGGCTTACATATTCTCAATTTTCTTTGTTTGATGCTAACAATTACAGCTGGCAAAATCCTAAGTTACAGAATTCCCTACCTAAACCTTTCCACCTCTTTCTCCTGAGACGCTCCTTAAAGTATACCTTCACTGTTATCTTGGGTCCAGGAACCATTGTTTCCCAGGGGTCATACCACCCTTATACTACAAGCCAGTATGGCTCTATGATTCTCACAATGTTTGATGATCAATGTATAACAGCCTGAACAATGAAAAGATTAGCCATTAACATTGGTCTTCCTTCTGTCAAGATCTGAGCTTTTCCCTTACTGATCAATTATCAGCATTCTGCAGCACTTGGAGAGGATGAACTTTGGAATGAACTTTAGATAAAATGCAAGCTGTTGATCAGGAATCAACATTGATTCTTTCCCTGTAAGTAAATACAACTCTAACTGCATTTTATACCTAAAATATTATATTAAAAATTAATTAAATAGGGGGGGGGGGAATAATATTAAAATAATAAAATCCTAGGGGACATAATAGAGCCACTGCCACATAATGCCAGAGACCCGGATTCAGTCCTGACCTTGACGGCTGCCTGTGTGGAGTTTGCATGTTTTTTCTGTGACTGTGAAAGTTTCCTTTCACCCCCCCAAAAATGTGTGGATTGTTAGGTTAAATTCCAAGTTGTGCAGAGGTGAATGGTATAAACCAGAGATAGTTAATACAAATGTGGGTTAGGTATGAATGGGTCGGCATGGACTCAGTGGGCTAAAGGGCCTGTTTTCCTGTTGTATTTCTCTACGACCCCATGGCTATGACTCAATAATCAGCAAGCTAGGCAGCATCTGGGAAGACAGTGAAAGAAGTAGCATTACAAGTTGTGAAGGAAGGAACTGGAGATGCTGGTTTACACCAAATGTAGACACAAAAAGCTGGAGTAACTCTGCTGGTCAAGCAGCATCTCTGGAGAAAAGGAATGGATGATATTTTGGGTCGACACCATTCTTCAGACCTATTCAGCATTACAAGTTGACAGCATTTAATCAGAACTGCATAAAGTTAGAGATAAAAAGGTTGAGATGCAGAGAAAGAGGGGAGAGTGAAAAAAAAACTTAAAGATAGATCTGCGATAGGCTGGAAAGTTTAGTTTCATTTATTGTCACGTGTACTGAGGTACCGTGAAAAACATTTTTGTTGTGCGCTATCCAGTCAA
Organism: Okamejei kenojei; assembly: GCA_035221665.1. NCBI lineage: Eukaryota > Metazoa > Chordata > Chondrichthyes > Rajiformes > Rajidae > Okamejei > Okamejei kenojei. Next base: position 20,777,320 of record CM069165.1, read on the forward strand.
CAGAAGGACTACACAGTACATGATGATAAGCAAGCCACCCACTGTGTACAGATACTGGATAAAGGGAAGATACAGGTTATTAGGTTAATTGGCCTCTGTAAATTCAAAGGTAAATGGTAAAAACCAGTGACAGATAATACGAATGTGGGATCATACAAAAGTAGTAGAGATCAAATGAATGATAGAAGGTAGACACAAAATGCTGGAGTACTCAGTGGGTGAGGCAACATCTATGGAGAGAAGGAATAGGCGACGTTTCAGGTCGAGACCCTTCTTCAGACTGATGCCAGGGGAGGAGGCAGGACAAAGATAGAATGTAGGTGTAGACAGTAAGACTGGTGGGAGAATAATGAATGATAGAGCCAGATTATGGAGTGGTAAAAATGATGATTGAATGAATAAATGGGAGAAGGGAATACATATTCCAAGAAAGTATAAGTATCTTGGTTACTGATTAGCTTCATCTGGTCCATGCTAGATTTTAACCCGGTGCATTGCCGTGACTGATGTTTATTAGTCGAAAAACAAACACAGTGAGTTAGCAGATGGAGCCACAGGTACAGAGTTACAAATCCCAGACCTTTCTAACGAAAAACTTGTTTTCAGGCTGATGTTATCTTAATTTCCTAGTCGCCCGACACTACACAGCGAATGGCAAGGGTTTGCTGCATCGCTGAGTGCCTCCAGTCTGAAGAAGGGTCTCGACCCGAAACTTCACCCATTCCTTCTCTCCAGAGATGCTGCCTGTCCCCCCCCCCCCCCCCCCCCGCTGAGTTAAAGCCCTGTCCCACTGTACGAGTTCATTCAAGAGTTCTCCCGAGTTTGCCCTGATTCGAACTCGGAGATTTACGGTAATAGCCGCTCGTCGGTACTCGGGGCTTTCGTGGACATTTTTCAACACGTTGAAAAAAATCTTCACGCGTCTTCCCGAGCTTACCGCGTACCTGCCGTTAGCGTTATGAGCCGCTAAGAGACGTCCCCGAGCTCCGACGTACCCGCTACATTCATTCTACGTGCTTACCACGAGTTCGATTTTTTTTAAAACACGGGAGAGCTCTTGAATGAACTTGTACAGTGGGACAGGGCTATTACTCCAGGATTTTGTGTCCAGCCACTATGTTTACTCAGATAATAATACCATTAGGTCACGCCCGCATGACTCTTCATTCAGAGATACCACACTGCCGTCCATCTTTAAAAAAGTGTTTCACAAGTTATACATTCAATCTGTTAACCCATTTCCTCAGAAGCTCAGTCATTTTAACTGCGTTTGGATTTCTTCCGTTTAAAACAGCATCTGCAGTTCCTTCCTGCACTCTACTCTGATTGGAGGTGTCAGAGTGTGCAGCTAACACATAAATCAATCAGTGACTCCAGCCCAAAAGCAAACACAATCAGACATTTGACAGAGCTCTGGAAATACCAAAGCTTCTGAGAAAATAGCAAAGCGGGGATGTTAAGGACCTTTTGAGGAGATAACAGGAGAACATTTTAAGTGAAGACAAACACAATAAAGCACAAGACATGCAGGTCCTGTGCAATTGTAGTGACAAGCATTCTATCAGCAATACCTATTAACTCTTTGCTAGTGGCGACAGTTTCAGTTCAGTTCAAAGAGCTTAATCTAACTCTTGAAAACATCCAGTGAATTGGCCTCCACTGCCTTCTGTGGCAGATAATTCCACATTCACAACTCTCTGGGTGAAAAAATGTTTCCCTATCTCAGTCCTAATTAGCCTACCCCTTATTTTTAAACTGTGACCCCTGGTTCTGGACCCCCAACATTGGGACCATTTTCCCTGCATCTAGCCTTTCCAATACTTTAAGAATTGATATGTTTCCATGCATAAGATCCCTTCTCATCCTTCTAAATTCCAGTGAATGCAAATCCAGTCAACCCATTCTTTCATCATATGTCAGTCCCGTCAACCCGGGAATTAACCTGGTGAACCTACGCTGCACATCCCTTTTAATTCTAAATGTCTAATTGCTTGCCTTGGCAAATGTTTGTCCTCTATGTCTGGTTAGTACTTCTGTGCAGTAGTTCAGTGGTGGGACACATTAGTTCTCCCATATAATCCACTCCAACCCTTCGCTACTGGGAAGAGTTAGTATTGCCATGACAGAATGAAAACTTCTACTCTCTCCTCAGAGGTGTTAAACATAGGAGGCCATTTGGCCTTTCTAACCTATGCTAGCTCATTACCAGTAATGCATCAATTCCATTCCCTCCAAGTATTTCCTTGTAACCCATTGTCTCACACGTGCACTTCTCCTACCACCCTGTTACTGGAGGGAAAATTAATCTTCCAGCCTTCACACCTTTGGGAGGTGGGAGAAAATCGGCACACCAAGGGAATTCCATCTGCAGGAAGAACATGCCTACTCCTCAACAACAGCCCCGGAAGCCAGGATCAAACCTGGGTCATTGGAACGGTGCAGTTGTGGGCATGCTAGTTAAGGCCCACACCACATTACCATTCATGTTGCTGATGTTCTTCATCCCAAGCACAAATGGAAAAGTGTGACCATGGCCCTGAAGTCAAAGCATATGTTCTGAAGCTAATGAAAGAGCAGGTTGACCTAGACTAAAGATAGACACAAAAAGCTGGAGTAACTCGGTGGGTCAAGGGCCTGTCCCACTGTACGAGGTAATTCAAGAGTTCTCCTGAGTTTCCCCTGATTCAAACTCGGAGAATTACGGTAATAGCCTTTCGTAGGTACTCGGGGCTCTCGTGGACATTTTTTGCACAGTGCTGAAAAAACTTCACGAGTTACTGCATTTCCTGAGTACCTGCCATTAGCATTACGAGACGTCCACGTGCTCCAACGTAGCCACTACGAGACATCCATTCTACGAGTTTGATTTTTTTTTTAAACACGCGAGAGCTCTTGAATTACCTCGTACAGTGGGACAGGCCCTTCAGACTACATCTCTGGAGAAAAGGAATAGGTGATGTTTCGGTTCGAGATCCTTTTTCAGACTGAGAGTCAAGGGAAAGGGGAATGAGAGATATCACAGGGGGCGAACAGCAACAGAAGATGTTGCAGAACTCTTGTGGAATGTCACCTATTCCTTTTCTCCAGAGATGCTGTCTGACCTGTTGTGTTGCTCCAGCATTTTGTGTCTAACCAGCATCTGCAGTTCCTTCTTACATATTTGGACCTAGACTATGTTGAACTGACCTATTGGCTCTGGCATAGAGAGGTAAAAGTTATTTTACTGAACATTTCCTGGTTGTTGTTATAGTGAGCAGTTTTACATCTGTGTTTGGACATTAGACTTAGCAATCAATTAACACCACACAAAAGTTTGGCATCGTCCAACAGGAAGACCTTTAATTTAGCGGAGGCTCAGGCTCCTTTGTCTTGTGATGAATGTAACACGCTACAGTACAAAACATTGTCAACTTCAGGCACTCGGACAATAAGACGGAAACTGGCTATAATAATTAGATCATCTCCTGTAAGACTTACATCAATTACTGCACAGGATCTCGCTGAAAACAATATTTATACATAATCTCACACAAAGTATTGCCAGTATGAAGAGCCAACTCCTTCATTCGTGAGTAGACAAAAGTGCTGGAGAAACTCAGCGGGTGCAGCAGCATCTATGGAGCGAAGGAAATGGGCAACGTTTCGGGCCGAAACCCTTCGTGTCACGGTGACAAGGAACTGGACCCGAATCATCATCTATCCATGCGCTCGAGAGATGCGTCCTGACCCGCTGAGTTACTCCAGCACTCTGTGGCTTGATTCAAATCGTTTGCTTCACACAAGTCTTGCTTTTTCCTATGGACGTGTTGGACCCTTCTGCTCCCCAATAGTTTTTTTTTTACATCTGCTGCAAAAACTAGCCATGGAGCATGGGTGGGGCATGATTCTCTATCAGAACGTGGCACAGTGAAGCAGTGGTGGAGTTGCTGCCTTACAGCTCTAGATTCGGGTTCGATCCTGACTATGGGTGCTGTCTCTGCGGAGATTGTATGTTCTCCCTGTGACCGTGAGAGTCTTCTCTGGGTTCTCCAGTTTCCACCCACAATCCAAAGACGTGCAGGTTTGTAGGTTAATTGGCTTCTGTAAACTGTCCCTCGTGTTTACCATAGATCTAATGCATGGGTGACTGCTGGCAGGTCGGTGCAGACTTGATGGGCTGAAGGACCCGTTTCCACTCTGTTTCTCTCAACTAAACTAAACTTCTCCATAAAGCAAATATTGGATGATTTAATGTAATCATATCAGTCATGGTTAACAACATCTTGAATACAAAATTCCGATCTTTATTTCAAATCCTTACTTTGTTTCATTCCTCTCCAACTCTGTAATCTCTTCCAAATTATAACTCACAGACATCTCTGTTTGCTAATTCTGACCTTTGGTTCGTCCCCAGATTTGACCACTCCAATTCAAGCAGTTCTGTTTTCAACTATCTAGTTTAGTTTATGGGCTATCCAGTCAAAGAAAAGACCATACATGATTACAATCAAGCAGTCCACAGTGTGTAGATAAAGGATAAAGGGAACAACATTTAGTGCACACTAGAGTTTGACTAAAGATAGTTCAAAGGTCTCCAATGAGGTAGATGGGAGCCTCGGTTCTTAACTTTCTTTATTAAACCTTTCCCACCTCCCGTTTTCTTTCCTGCTTTAAAATTAACCGATGCCTTTGGCCATGGTTTTGGTCACAATCCTAAAATCTCCTTGTCATTTGATTTAATTTAGTTTGAGAACTTTCCTGTGAAATGCCTTGGAACATTTTTTTCTTGGTACGTTAAAGGATAATGTATAAGTTGTTGCTTGTCTTAAAAAATTCAAAGTCTGTCCTCCCTCGTGGGTAGGGCTGTGAAATAAATGCTTACTGTATGAGCTTAAAGCAGTGAGATAATCCAGATGTGAGTTTTCATCTAACTTAGGGCCAAATAACAAGAAAACTAAACTCCCATTAATGTCAAAAGTAATTTATCCTTTTCTAATATCATAGCCAATCGTCTGTTTGAAAGCAATTAAAGCTTTCTTGAAATGCAGTTATTAAAAAGCAGCTTTTCTCTGTCAAGCCCCGACAAAGATCTTAGAACTTCTGAAGCTTCACTGCTGCCTTGAAGGTTCGAGGGAGAGGGAAAAATTGAGGGCTGCGGCGTGGAAGCGAAGAAAGAATTTTGTGGGAGAGAGCAGAACTACAGATGGGCACTTAAACAAAAACAGAGATCCTGCAGGAATTCAGCAAGTCATGGAAAGAGAAACCAGTTAAAGGTGACTGATGGAAGACCCTCCATCAGAAGTCTCGGCTACCTGATGGTCAGTGAGAACGTGGTGGACCGAAGGGACACGGTTTCTGTCTGAATCTATCAGTCCATAAAGATGGACACAAAATGCTGGAGTAACTCAGCGGGACAGGCAGCATCTCGGGATAGAAGGAATGGGTGCCGTTTCGGGTCGAGACACTTCTTCTGAAGAAGGGTCTCGAACAGAAACATCACCCATTCCTTCTATCCCGAGATGCCACCTGTCCCACTGAGTTACTCCAGCATTTTGTGTCCATCTTTGGTGTAAACCAGCATCTGCAGTTCCTTGCTCGCCAGTCCATGAAGATGAATGCAGGAGAGTGTGGCAATGAGGAGTCAGTGGGAGAGCATTGACTGTGAATGCCACCATGTCAATGCTGGCCATCAGCAGCAATGTATGCGAATGCCAATTTCTAGTCCTTGACTTTGTACTCCTTGGGCATCTCAAATGTTCATCTAAATACCTCTTTAATGCTGTGAGATTACCTGTATCCACCACTTTCTCAATTAAAGTACCCCAGATTTCAACACCTATTGATGGGGTCAAGGAAAGAGTGTTCACGCCGCAGCCCTGTTTCCACCAATCTTTCCCCCGCCACGCACAAGAAGCGACAAGACAGACACCATTGTATGCAGATGCTGAGCAGTGTGTTCAGTTCTGGCTGAACAACCTCTAATCTTGTGTGTAGACTCAATAAGAATAAGAACACCTGTTGATAAAAATACAGTTTCCCTCAATTTCTGACCCTTTTGTAAAAGTTGTTCCCTCTGGTTGAGACACTGAAGGCAGCTGTCTGAAGTTCACAGCTATTCCCAGCCAGGGTGGCAGCCAGCCAGTGTTCCAGGGGCAGGTCGTAGAACCAAGTAAATGACTGCTGAGCTAAGCGTTGATAGCAGGTAAAATGCTGCAGCGTTGGGAAATGCCAAGTTCAGATACACCACATCCTCAAAAACTTCCAGAAGATTAGTCAAGCATGATTTCCCCTTCATAAATCCATGCTGACTTTGACCGATCCTGTCACAGCTTTCCAAATGCGCTGCTATTACAACTTTAATAATCGACTCGAGCATCTTCCCCATTGCTGACGTAAGATTAACTGGTCCATAATTCCAGTTTTCTCTCACCTCCTTTCTTAGTTAGCCGACATTAGCTACCCTCCAGTCCAACGGAACTGATCCAGAGTCTATAGAACATTGGAAAGTTTGACTAAAGATAGTCAATGCATCCATTTCTAGGTGAAACTCAGGGGTGGCACTGAATGGGTTAAATAACTGTTTTCTGTTTGTTCCACAGTGAGTGGCTTCATGTAAGGCTCAGAGGAGATGTATCAACACTGGTGCGATCTCCCCCAATACCTAATGGCTGGGGTGAGCAGATAATTCAGCCCATTGGAGATTACGCACCTCAAATTCCACTCAACCAGTCCCTACTGAGGCAAGAGCACGTGAAAGGGAATGGGTTACATGGAGAATGGGAATAGGGGAATGGGATGATGGAATGTTCTAAACATCATCATAGATTCAATGGCCAAATTATATCATTCTTTGTTGCAAGAAAATATGAAATGATATTTCATATAAGAGACAGTGAGTACAAATGATATATTTTGCCTCATACTTGCCCTTCAGAGAAGTAGATTCAGGTCAACATACCAGTGGCTATCAGATGGCAAAGGGCCTGTGGAGAAAGGGATTGATAAGATCAGCTGATTTCTTGGATATCAGCTCAATGGCTCCCACTCCTGATGTTTACTTTAGTTTAGAGAGACAGGGCGGTAACAGGCCCTTCGGCCCAACAGCGATCCCTGCACACTTACACTATCCTACACACACTAGGGTACAATTTACAATTTAAAGCCAATTAGCCTACAAACCCATACGTCTTTGGAGTGTGGGAGGAAACCGGAGATCCCAGAGAAAACCCACGCGTGTAACGGGGAGAACGTACAAAGTCGGTACAGAGAAGCACCCGTAGCCAGGATCGAACCCGGGTCTCTGGCGCTGTAATGCAGCAACTCTATGGTGGTTTGAGTGCTAGTTTATTTACGAGCCACGTATTTCTGGAATTATAAATATCTGGCTCAAAATTCATCCAACCAGTTCCAGCAGTGCAGGATTATCAGTCCTCTCAGGTGCTCCCTCCCCTCTGTCAATCCTTGCACCTGTTAAACCCTGGTGACCAAAGCTAGATTTGTGCCCCATCGTATAGAGGTACAACCAATTGACTCCTAGTAAACTTCCAGCAATTAAAACAATAGTTGATGCTTCTTTGCACCACATATTCACCACCATCTCCAGAGAGAGTCATGAGTGTTTAATTGGAATACATTCCAAACATGTAACAAAGAAATTGTTACTTTCATCTACATCTTGGCTATCCAAAAGAATGGTGATATTGGGAAATAGGTAAGAACCCCAACCCAATCAAAATGAAATAATTACCTTGGACAACCTGCACTTATGTAAGGCCTTTAAGATGGGTAAGCATCCCAAGCTACCACAGGAATGTAAACAAACCAAAAAAACCTGTGACAGGAGTCAAAGATCAAAACCTTATTTCGAGAAGCAGGTTTATAAGTCTTAAATAAGACGGGAGAGAGGTACAGGGATTTAGGGAGGGAAATGAACCACTTTTAGTACAGTTTAGCGATATAGAGTGGAAACAGGCACTTTGGCCCACTGAGTCCATGCCGACCAGCGATCCCCGCACGTTAACACTACTATACACACGCTGGGGACAATTTACAATTTTACCAAGCCAATTAATCTACAAAGCCGTCTGTCTTTGAAGTGTGGGAGGAAACCGAAGATCTCGGTGAAAACGCACACAGGTCACGAGGAGAACGTACAAACTCTGTCCAGACAGCACCTGTAGTCAGGATCGAACCCGGGTCCCTGACGCAGTAAAGCAGTAGGTCTACCGCTGCGCCACCATGCTGCCCTGCTGCTACTGATGGGGTGATGAGAATGATGGATGGCCAGTTACAGATGTGCAGAGAAGCTGCCAGGTGAAACCACTATTTTTATGTATTGTAATAATGCACAATACATCCGGAGCGGCTTCAAGGACACACCACAATATTTCCATCTGCCAATGGGAAACAGCTTGCGACAATGGAGTGTGTCTATGAGGCTTCAGTTTTCTAAACTTATAGTGATAGATGCAACAATTCTAATGGCACGTTCATAGTATGAACAAAGCTACAGCTGACTTGAGCTGTCGTCACCAAGTAGAACACCTAAAAATCTTGCTTCATTGCGATGCCTTAACTTGCTGCCTGTCCCTCCAGTTGAGTTACTGCGTCATTTTTCAAATGCTACCGAGTTCTTTGCTGTTAGAATTCTAGTCGCATTTCGGTTTATTAAAGCCCTGTACGAGTTCATTCCAAGAGCTCTCCCGAGTTTAAAAAAAATCTAACTCGTGGTAAGCATGGAGAATAAATGTAGCGGGTATGTCGGAGCTCGGGGACGTCTCTTAGCGGCTCGTAACGCTAACGGCAGGTACTCGGGAAGGCTCGCTAATGGCAGGTAAGCACGGGAAGACTTTTCAACACGTTGAAAAATGTCCACAAGAGCCCCGAGTACCGACGAGTTCGAATCGGCAAACTCGGGAGAGCTCTTGGAATGAACTCGTACCGTGAGACAGGGCGTTGGCCCCATAGCAGAAGCGTCCACATCGCGGGGCTGGAAACTGGAAGTATCCCGCGCTAATTCTGCTACCACCATCAACTATTGCAACAAGTGATGGCTCCCACTGATTGTCGCCGGAAGCTCGCGTCCTTTTCAGGACGGACGATGTGAGTGATGTCAACATTTGTAACAAGATGGACTCGAAAAGATGAAGGTTAATGATGTCTCAAAAAGTTGCACAGATGGGAATCAAATTAGTATTTACAAGTTAGAGGAATCATCTGATCACAACCTTGATCCAAACTTTAATCCCCACTCATGTGCAGTCTCTGAACTCTGCCCAGAGAAAGCCCGGCCGTTATCAGGCAAATGAACCATCCACTCACCAACGAAAGAGCAGTCCTGACCTCCCATCTACCTCATGGAAGATCTTCAAACTATCTTTAATCGGTCTTTACTGGACTAAACATTTATCCTGTATCTTTACAATCTTTGCAATCATGTATAGTCTTTCTGCTGACTGGATAGCATGCAGATAAAGCTTCCCGCTGTACCTCGGTACATGTGATAATAAACTAAACTCAGTGCCGTATGACCATCTTTCCCATTGAACTATAGCCGACAACAGAAACATCTTTCTTCCTCATCTCCCGTGTTGTCCGTATCATCCGCACATTCTCTCTCGTGCCACTCGCCCCTAGTGCAGAGTCTGTCTCCCGCACTGTTAATGTAACTTGATAATTCATGCTGGGCTGCACGGTGGCGCAGCAGCAGGGGCCCAGCTTCGATCTTGACTGCGGGGTGCTGTCTGTACGGAGTTTGCACGTTCCCCCCCGTGACCGCGTGGGTTTTCCGCTTTCCACCCACACTCCAAAGACGTACAGGTTTGAGGGTTAATTGGCTTCAGTGAAAGATTGTAAATTGTCCCTTAGTGTGTAGGATACTGTCAGTGTACGGGAATCGCTGGTCGGCGCGGACTTCGTGGGTCAAAGGGCCTGTTTCCGCGCTGTATCTCAAAACTTAACTAATTTAGAGAGTTATTGGCAAACCGACAGTCACCTGGCAGTTTTACATAAATATGATGTTTCACTGCAATCAGATTGGACTTGAAAATTCAGATTAGCAATGCAACAAAACATGGCACCAGATATGCCTGTAGTTTAACACTGTGGACAGTGGAGCCGAACATTTATAGCAATTCATATATCTGAATATATTATGTAAATTCAAGACCGTAGGGTAAAAATCTATTAAACTGGATTCCTCTCTGACTGGAATGGCATAAAATGGTTCAACCCGATAGGTGGTGATACTCACATTCTGTACATTTATGCTCCCACAAATGTTATTATTTACATAATTTATTCATCTTATTTTCCATCCATGCGATTCCTCAAACACACAAAAAAAAATCCATAGTCATTGTTCTTCAGTAACTGAGCACCAGAATTGTAAACCCATCCATCTTATTGCAGTCAGTGGATTTCCCTGATAGGATGATACAGCCCAGCCATTTGGTTCATCGTACCTGGACAGAGAGGATGCTTCCACTAATTGTCGGGTTTAGGAGCCTCAGCATAAAGGAACACACCTTTAGAAAGGCGATGAGGAGGAATTTCTTTAGTCAGAGGTTGGTGAATCTGTGGAATGAATTGCCACTGACGGCCGTGGGGCCCAAAACAATGGATATTTATGAGGCGGAAATTGATAGATTCATGATTAGTAAGGGGTTGAGAGGGAAAGATAGATCAGCCATGATTTAATGGTGGAGTAAACTTGATGGCCAAATTCTGCACCTAGAATTTATATTGATGCCAGCCCCCCACCCTCTCCTCCCCTCCCCCCCCTCCACCCCTTCCCCCCCCCCCCCCAACTAGGCCACCACTATGTTATTTTGTCATGTTCCTACAAATATTTCCCCTTCAAGGAATGCTCCAATTCTTTTCAATTACAACTCACTGGGTTGAACAAAGCTCCTTGGATCTTTTGGCAATCGCTTTCCAAAGGTGGCAATAGATTTCTGTGCCTCTTGCCAGAGAGAGGTTGCTGTCTTTTCCAGTGTCCACAATCACCCTGGCAAAGCCCACATCACCCATCATCTTCCATTCCCCACATGGTCCAATAAACACAAGGAAATAGGAGCAGTAGTAGGCCATTCGGCCCATCAAGCCGGCCCTGCCTTTCACTGTGATCATGGCATCTCTAACCCAAGCTTCATCTCCTCCTTTCTGCCAGATCCATAAAGCTACCTCAATCCCCCAATCTTTCAAAATGTATCTGCCTCCACTTTGAGTAATTCAAATAACCTTTCACATGGATTCTAACTAAAATTCCAGCCTTCCCTGAGAAGGTATGGAGGTCAAATCACAATGTGTTGGAGGAACTCAGCAGGTCAAGCTGCATCTGTGCAGAGAATGGTCAGATGATGTTTCGGGTTGGGACCTTAATTCATATGAAACTCTGGGTTCCAATCTGAAACATCACCTGTCCATTCCCTTCATAGATACTGCTTGACCTCTAGTTCCTCCAGCACTGTTATGTGTGGCTCAAGATTCCAGCATCTGCAGTTTCTTCTATCTCCATGGCTACAATCAACCATGGAGATAGCTTTGCTAATGCATTGTCTAGCGCACCTCTTCATCTACGCTATACATCCCAACCCTGGTCAAAAGCAGATACCAGGCCTGGACATTTGACACACCTGATCCTACTCCAGACAAGGACTCAATGAACAGACTGGGGCTTAAATAAGGGACCAGGAAATCCACCCCACTATTCAGTTTGTACCAAGACCCACTGCTAATACCTTGAGATAGCATGGTCTTCACTTCTCTCAACAACATTGACCTACCTGTTCATTCCCTCCACAGAGTGGACAACAGTGGTAGAGTTGTTACCTTACAGAGCCAGAGACCCGGGTTTGATCCTGACTACAGGTGCTGTCTGTACGGAGTTGTATGTTCTCCTGTGACTGCATTGGTTTTCTCCGAGATCTTCGGTTTCCTCCCACACTCCAAAGACATACAGGTTTGCAGGTTAATTGGCTTGGTATAAATGTAAATTGTCCATAATGTGTGGGATAGTGTTAGTGTGTGGGGATTGTTGACCGGTGGGCCGAAGGGCCTGTTTCCGTGCTGTATCTCTAAACTAAACTAATGGTGTCAGGTTAGGAAAAGGGAAGGTGCAACGAGACCTGGGTGTGCTTGTACATCAGTTGTTGAAAGTAAGCATGCAGGTACAGCAGGCAGTGAAGAAAGCTGATGGCATGGTGGCCTTCATTGCGAGAGGATTTGAGTTTAGGAGCAAGGAGGTCCTACTGCAGTTGCACAGGGCCCTGGTGAGACTGCCCCTGGGATATTGTGTGCAATTTTGGGTTCCTAATTTCAGGAAGGACGTTATTGCAATTGAGGTAGTGCATGGTAGATTCACCAGGCTCATTCCTGGGATGGTGGGACTGACATATGATGAATGAATGGGTCGACTGGGCTTGTATCCACTGGAATTTAGAAGGATGAGAGGATACCTTATAGAAACATATAACATTCTAAAAAGATTGGACTGGCTAGATGCAGGAAAATTGTTCCTGATGTTGGGGGTGTCCCGAACCAGGGGTCACATTTTAAGAATAAGAGGTTGGTAATTTAAGACTGAGATGAGGGAAAACTTCTTCACCCAGAGAGTTGTGAATCTGTGGAATTCTCTGCCACAGAAGGCAGTGGAGGCCAATGCACTGGATGTTTTGTAGTGAGAGTTAGATTTAGCTGTTAGGGCTAAAGGAATATGGGGAAAAAGCAGGAGCGGGGGTACTGATATTAGATGATCAGCCATGATCATATTGAATGGCAATGTGGGCTCGAAGAGCAAATGGCCTACTCCTGCGCCTATTTTTCGAAGTTCTATGTTTCCAAATATGTTTTCTAGCCCACTGAGTTCCTCCAGCACTGTGATTTGACCATTATCCCTGCATCTGCACTCCGGTGTGATTCCTTTTTCCAAACTTCTTTGTTGCCCCACTCCTTGCCCAGGCTGATTGTTGCCACCATTTTCTGTTTTTATTTCAGATTTCCAGCATCTGCGGTTTCATCGATTTTCATTCACAACATTAGATATGTTTCTCATTTTAAATTCACTTCACCCATCTTTAAAAATGACCTGCTGTGTGCAGAGAGAAGGAGAGAGAGAGAGATCTAAACCTATTAACCAGTCTGTTAGATTTGATAAATTCAGTAATCATTCTCAGAGACACTTTCTTCAGAAGCTCCAGTTAATTTAAGCTATTCTTTGTATTGAATTTTATATGATGACTAAAACGTTTTATTTACTCATAACAACACATCTCCTTTAACGCTAAGCGGTTTATTCCAGGAATATAATTATATAATTTGACTCTCAGACCTTGTACTTATCCTGGGCAAATTTTGATTTATGTTGTTCTGTGGTTCAGCTGCCTCATATTTTACATATCTTTCTATTAAATTGCAATTCAACAGCATGGTTTTTCTCATCTAGAACGATCAAACCAAAAGGACGATGATGTTGACAGTTTAATTTTTTTTAGGTGCTGTGAGCAGGAGTTACGATACAGTGAGCTGATTGCCTGCAGAGAGAGAGGGATACAGAGAGAGAAAGGAAAAGGCTGTAATTAGCTTCCACCTAGATAGACCTGCTTTCAAGGGGCAGCAAGAAGCAGCGGTTAATGGGCTCCCATGGCAAGGGGCTGCAAGATATCTTACTGTAGATGATAAGGTGGTGGCTCTGCATGTAACTTCAGAGAAGGACATAAGGTCATGCGCGAGCAGAATTTGGCCTATCAAATCTACTCCGCCATTCAATCATGGCTGATCTATATCTCCCTCCTGACCCCATTCTCCTGCCTTCTCCCCACAACCTCTGACACTCATACTAATCAAGAATCCATCTATTTATCTCTGCCTTGAAAATATCCATTGACGTCCTTCAGGTCCTTCTGTGGCAATGACTGGTTCAAGAGTCAAGAACGTTTTATTGTCATGTGTCCCAGATAGGACAATGAAACTCTTACTTGCTGCAGCACAACAGAATATGTAAACATAATACAGAACAGGAGATAAAAGTTCAGCGTGTCTATAGACCATATACACACAATAGATAAACAGATATAGTGCAATAATAACAATAGACTGTTATTGTTCAGAGCTTACTTGATGTTGTGTTTAATAACCTGATGGCTGTGGGGAAGGAGCTGTTCCTGAACCTGGATGTTACAGATTTCAGGCTCCTGTACCTTCTTCCCGATGGCAACGGTGAGATGAGTGTGTGACCAGGATGGTGTGGGTCTTTGAGGCAGCGACTATAATAGATCCCTTCGATGGTGGGGAGGTCAGAGCCGGTGATGAACTGGGCAGTGTTCACAACTTTCTGCAGTCTTTTCCACTCCTGGACGTTCAAGCTGCCGTACCAGGCCACGATGCAGCGGGTGGTAAATCTGTGGCTTTCCACAGAGGTGCTACTTGGATAGGCTTCCGATAAGAAAAGACTGTAAGGCTTGGCTTAATGGAGCATTGGAAGATATGGAGGCACAAGAGACTGCAGATGTTGGAATCGGTAGCAAAAAACAGACTGCTGGTGGGACTCAGTGAATCAAGCAGCATCTGTAGAGGACAAAGAATTGTCGACATTTCAGGTCCAGGCTCTGCATCAAGACTAACAACGGAGGGAGAAGGTAGCCAGTACAAAGAGAAGGAGTGATGAGATGGGGACTGTAGGTGATAACTAAACTGAAGAGAGGTGAGGAATGATGGGCAGATGGAGCCAGGTGGGAGAGGTGTAGGGAAGTGTGTGAAAATTGGAAGCAGGCGAGTGGGAAGGGTGGTGGGGAGACGCCGTTGGGATAGGATAGTGTAAAGGTGGGAACAGGGACTGATAAGTGATGAGCAGGATGCAAAGGCAATTTGTGCTTGAAGTTGAGTTGGAAGGAAGGAGAATAGGAATCCATTTGCGGGAGAGACGAGCATGCAGAACAAAATGGTGGATGGGATCCATTGGCTGAAGAGCACAGGTAGTAGGTGGATGAACCAAGGGAAGGAGTGGGGCACAATGACCCATTGGGAGGGGGGTGGGGTTTGCATGGTAACAAATTTGTCTGGAGCAAGGTCCCACAAACAGCAATGAGGCTATTATCTGGTTGAATAAGTTCATCCACCAACCAAGGACGACAGGTTGAGAGCATCGTTTTACAGAGGTTTAAAAATAGCACAAAGATCCTTAAAAAATGATGGCATTTGGAAAATAAATCTGAAATGAGTTACCTGGTACCTAAGGGAGAGTCAGGTCTTAGCAGATGGAGCCTCAGAGACAGCAGGTACAAATTAAATTCCTCTGAAATGCACCAGACTACTCGTACATGAGTCACTCGTGGCCTGAGGTGCTGTTACATTAAAGCTGTTGATAATATATCCTTTGCCCTTCATCTAAAGCACACAAACCACCCAATGCTATTACAGAAAGCAGTAATGTAATGGTTCATGGATAGTCTAAACCCAAAAGACTGTTATCTAAAGTTCTTCCTTTTTAACAAAGGGAAGAATATTTATGCGTGTCATATATATAACATTTTCAAAGAAGTCTTCTGGAAGAAAGAGAACGGATGATTTTTAATACACATCATCTTAAAATTGTCTGAAGTTTGGCTGGCTGGTTTTATCTTTGTCACTGCAAGGAGCTGCCTACAGACAAGCAAACTATTCCCTGGTCTGAATGCTGCTTCCATTTCATTTCCATTGTCCCCTGCGTGCTGTGGCTCACACTAAGCATCTGGATTTGCCGTGCATCTCCCATGCGCCACACACTCTCCGTTACAACTTGTGCAGCCACTTCGCAATGTTCATAAGTTGCAGGAACAGAATTAGGCCATTCGCCCAACCAAGTCTTTAATCAAAGTAGGGGAATCAAGAACTAGAGGACATAAGTTTCAGGGCAGAGGGTAAAGATTTAATAGGAACCCGAGGGCAACTTTTTCCACACAAAGGGTGATTGGGTTTATGGAAAAAAATGCCTCAGGAGGTAGTTGAGGCAGGTACTATAATAATGTTTATAGGACATTTGGACAGGTGCATTGATAGCAATGCATTGGAGGGATATGGATGAAACTCAAGTGCATGGGGCTAGCATAGATGAGGCATTTTGTTCAACATGGACAATTAGAGCCAAAGGGTCTGTCCTGGTACTCTATAAGTCCTAGACAGTCAGAGATGCCCATTCCCATTGTAAACATCTGGGGTCTCAGGTACTATATTAATAAACAGCAGTGGAGATTTCCCCAGTAGCTTGGTCAATTTCTTACATCTCAATTAACTTAGTAAATCAGTTCACCTGCTCATAATTATGTTGCTATTCATGGTTGCCAGCTGACATTGCAATGGCCCTCCCATTTTCCAGCTTTCTACCCCCTACCCCAATCAGTCCGAGGCAGGGTCTCAACCTGAAATGTCACCCATCCCTGTTCTCCAGATATGCTGCCTGACCTGCTGAAGTATTCCAGCTCATTACGTCCTTATACGAGTACTTCATTCCTCTAAGACACTGTGCATTCAGTGGTGCATGAACACATTTATAATATTCCCAAGTACAATCCAGCCAATTATACACTGTACACCATGTAACAATTACAGCACGGAAACAGGCCCTCTCGGCCCTTCCAGTCCGTGCCGACCATTTGTTTTCCCCTAGTCCCATCTACCTGCACTCAGACCATACCCCTCCACGTCCCATATACCTATCCACATTAACTCTTAAATGTTAAAATCGGATCCTGCCTCCACCACTTCTGAAAGCTCATCCACACAGCCACCACCCTCTGAGTAAAGAAGTTCCCCCTCGAACGTTACCCCGAAACTTCTGTCCCTTAATTTCTCATATCATGCCCTCTTGTTTGAATCTTCCCTACCCTCAATGGGAAAAACATATCCACGTTAACTCTGTCCTATCCCTTTCATCATTTTAAAGACCTCAATCAAGTCCCCCCTTAACCTTCTGCGCTCCAAAGAATAAAGACCTAACTTGTTCAACCTTTCTCTGTAACATAGTTGCTGGAACCCTGGCAACATTTCTAGTAAATATATACAGTAACTATACAGTACCTACACCACGACTTGACATTATATTCATAGAAATCTCCCCTCCCTCTCCTAAAATTGGAACGTAATGAAATAGTGGAAGGGACTATGGAATGGAAGCCGTGTCTTTTTGTAAAGTTTGATCGACTTATCCTTTTTTTGCTCTAGGTTTATCCTTGCAAGTCGAAAGTTGTTCTCAGGTATTGCTAGAATGCAATCCATAAAACAGCAAAAGTTTATCTGAATAAAAATGCCAAAATCTTAAAAAAGTAAAAACAGTTCATGTGTAACTCAGGGAATAGCAAAGTGAAAATGTTTTTGCCCAGAGGAACTCATTACAAGTTGCTCGAGGGGAGGGAGAGAAAATTATACTTATTCGGTTAGCCATGTACAATATGTAGCCTGGATGTTTTTCAAACGCCAAGATGCTTAGACTTCACACTTCTCCTCAATTTTACTTCTTACTTCTCTACGCAATCCACATTACACAAGGGAAATGTGAAATTACAATTGAGTACGTTTAAAAATATCCACCTAGGTCAGGTACCAACTATAGGGAGTAAAGCAAAGTTGATATTTTCTGGGCATTCATCAGAACTGCCTTTGGAATTGAAGTTTCAAGTTTCCCCATTGAAGTCCAGATTCAAGGCATTTCAGATCCGATAGCCTTTTATTTTTTTGCCATTGCTTATCCAACATATATTGGTCAACACCAGTATTATGAGACCTAGCAAACATGCCTCCATTTACTTCGTATTGGTAACCCGAACAATAACTTCAAAATGCAACCTGGATGCTATCTTGTTATCACTCCTTGCAACTGTATTAGTGGAACTGTAATCTCAATAATAGGACATTGAAGACTTTTTCCAATGGTGCGTTCAGAACCTGAGGATGTTCCAAGAAATTTGCGGAAAATGATATACCAATACTTTACCTATACAATCATGTATGATGGGATTTACTTGAATAATGACCTTGTGATCTGGGGTAAAAATAGTGCAGTTGCTAATGGGACATCCATCTGGCTTGCCCTCCCCCCCATGAAATCACCACCGTTAGAAATGATGGACCTCAGCTCCTCTACATCCCTCCTGGTCCCTATGAACAATCCACTTTTATTTTTACTTGATGCAACTTTTCACCAGGAGTCAGCAATGTGTGTTTTATTGGTTTGACATTTACAGAAGCAAAGATTGTTTTTTTTTTATCATCCATTTGACTGAATACCTCAGATCCGCATCAAAAATCGATTTATCTCTGAACTCTGCCGCATTTCAATGGTATTTGGGGAATGATATCCCCCTCCCTCGCTCTGCAGAACGCGACACATTGTCACTTCATTCCATAGCTCTGGGGCTTTGTGCTTTTGGATAGTAAAATTGGAAATGTCGCTCCATTATTTGAGAAGGATAGAAAAAGGGAAGCCAGACAATTACACATTCGCCTGATTAAGACTAGTTACTGGAAATATTGTCAGAGGTGGAACGAGTTGATCCATGACAGACAATGGGCGTTTGCGATGAATAAATCATTTCTGATTAATTCTGTACTATTTGAGGAGGTCATTGACACGGAGGCTCGGCGTGGGTCTTTAGAAGTTTACCGCATGGATATTAGAATGCTTCTGATATGTTTCTGGACAGAAATTATTTGAAGAATACATAGATTTGGAGGTGATGTTGTACAAGACTTAGTTAAGAGCTTAGATTAATTTAGTTTATTAATGTCCCATGTACCGAGATACAGTGAAAAGCTTTTTGCTGTGAGCTATCCAGTCAAATAAAGGATTACACATGACTACAATCAGAGTACTGTGAAAGATAAAAGGCACAGCATTTAGTGCAAGAGGGACAGAGAGAAAGTAAAGATAAAAGCTTTTGATAAAAGAAAAGTAAAAGAATGGCCAGATATAACAGTGATGATCCTGGGCTTTTCAAGATGTATAATTACAGCTTAAACAAGGGAGCAGGGAGTTGAAGAGCTGAAACACTCTGCGGTCACTGGTCTCAACCCCAAACGTCACCGATTCCTTCTCCCCCCAGAGATGCTGCCTGTCCCGTTGAGTTACTCCAACTTTGTGTCCATCTTCAGTTTAAACCAGCATCTGCTGTTCCTTCCTGCACATCATTGTATTTTTGGTGTCTATTCCTTCAGTGGCCTTTTCTCCCCCAATCACCCCCATACTTCTCCTGGTCTCATTCCTTCACAATGATATTTCTTAAATTCCAACTCTTCCAACTTTTTGTTACCTTTCTTGATATGAAACTCGGTAGCTACCATGGTTGCATAGTGCAATGGTTATAAGAATAGAGCTTGGTCTCTCCTTATTGGATGAACATACAAATATCAAAATAACTCATAAGCTAATGCCCACCTTGCCTGTTCTTGGGAATAACAAAGCTACCACTCAGAAGGTACAGCCAGTAATGTACAACCATTGATGCCATGTGATAACGGTGTTACACAGCACTCATGGGACTTGACAGCACTTGGGAGAGAATCTTATTTTAATATCAGGTCTGGAAGACAGCACTACTTCCGGCCACGATCCTTTGACCAGGTAAGACCACTGTCCTGCAACACCAGAGGGACAATGGCTCAGTCTTGGGACCCGGTTCACACCCAGCCTTCAATATCTAGGAACAGGTCCTTAAGCAGCGACGTGAACCGATGCCCATCCTTTATCTTTATCATCATGTCGTCATAGCTCATAATTGGGGCGATTCATGTTGCCTCTCAGTCAATGCAGAAATGGAAATGAACTCATCAAATTACAGATGGAGGGGTGCCCTTCAATGTCAACACACATTATGGCAAAGGACGAGAGTAGCAACATTTTCACACAGTGGGTAGTGTGTATAGAGAACGATTGACAAGGAAGCAGTAGAGATTCTGACTCAGACATTTAAGTACATGGATAGGAATGGTTTGGAATGATAAACTAACTTTGTTGGCATGGTTGAACTGGGCTCAAGGGCCTTTCTCCATGATATACATTTCCATGACTCAAGAGAAATGGTATTTCTTGTGCTTAATATTTCATACTGAACATTGACCAATAACCTGCAATGAAATTCTGAAACTTCCAGTATGTTGCTAAAGTGCTGTTGGACTAATGGTGCTGCATTCCTCACACATTCACCTTTATAATACTAAATCACAACATTTAATCCTAATTTTGTTGGATAAACTTCTTGTAAAATGCCTTGGGGCCAATTTACTACATTAAAGGTGTTATGTAAATGCATAGCATTGCATTTTGTTTTCCAGAGCTCTGCTTCCTATTAATGAAGAATTATATTGACATGCGTACAAGTACAGTTTGTTTTGGTTTTCCTTGAATTAAATGCCGCATTGTTTTTTTAATGCAGTATTTACTGCAGATGTAATAGATGTTAAAAAAGCCATAGCACGTAAATACCATTTATTTCTTGAAAGGTTATAATTATAAAATAGAATGTAGAAATAATCCAGGCAAGGCTGGACAGCGATAGAGCAGAAACAAACAATAATTATGTTAGCACAATACAGTTCTGCAACTTTGCCCTTGCAAAAGAATACACAGTGACATCAAGATGTGTTACAGCTTCTGAATAAAAGGACGTACCTGCAAAATGGGGACGAGGAGGAATTCCTTTAGCTAGAGGGTGGCGAATCTGTGGAATTCATGGCAAGTCAATAGATATTTTTAAGGCAGAGATAGATAGATTCTTCATTAGTAGGGGTGTCAGGGGTTTATGGAAGGTAAAAGGCAGGAGAATGGGGATAGGATAGAGAGTTAGATCAGTCACGATTGAATGGCGGAGCAGACTTAATGGACTGAATGGCATATTTAGAAACATAGAAAATAGGTGCAGGAGTAGGCCATTCGGCCCTTCTAGCCTGCACCGCCATTCAATATGATCATGGCTGATCATCCAACTCAGTATCCCATACCTGCTATCTCTCCATACCCCCTGATCCCTTTAACCACAAGGGCCACATCTAACTCTCTCTTAAATATAGCCAATGAACTGGCCTCAACTACCTTCTGTGGCAGAGAATTCCAGAGATTCACCACTCTGTGTCAAAAATGTTTTTCTTATCTCGGTCCTAAAAGATTTCCCCCTTATCCTTAAACTGTGATCCCTTGTCCTGGACTTCCCCAACATCGGGAACAATCTTCCTGCATCTAGCCTGTCCAACCTCGTAAGGATTTTGTAAGTTTCTATAAGATTCCCTCCTCAATCTTGTAAATTCTATCCAGTCTTTCTTCATATGAAAGTCCTGACATCCCAGGAATCAGTCTGGTGAACCTTCTCTATACTCCCTCTATGGCAAGAATGTCTTTCCTCAGATTAGGAGACCAAAACTGTATGCAATACTCCAGGTGTGATCTCACCAAGACCCTGTACAACTGGGTTCTACTCTAGAAATAGAGTAGAACCCTATTTCTACTCCTATCACATATGAACTTACGAAGACAGCTGTGGAGGCCATGTCATTGGGGATTTTTAATGTGGAGAAAGTTGTTAGTAAGGGGAGTCAAATATTATGAAAAGGCAGGAGAATGGGACTGAGGGAAAAATAGATTAGCTACAATTGAATGACGGAATAGATTTGATGAGCTGAATAGCCTAATTCTGTTCCTATGCCTAATGGTTTTCTGGCCTCTAAACTCATGAGTAGCAAGGATGGCTCCATTGTTATCGGAATATGATGTAGGCTTCGACTGTTGACATCTCTTTATATTGTAGGCTATGGCCACCATCAAAAATGTCTAGGAATCAACTTTTATGACCCATGTTTCGGAAATGTTGCACTGATTTAGATAGGACTTCCTTCTCAATTATATACTAACTCGTCAGTGGCAAACGTTGCACATTAATTAATTAAACTAATTAGAATGCTAGAAGTAAGCACCATCGAGTGTCCAATGCCCATATTACACCATGGGGAGCCTAGTTCTGTGTTGCAGTCTATTTAAACCATATATCATTATACAATATATATGACGTGACTATGACTGTAATCATATCTGATTATGTATAATTATATTATTTAAAAATAATATAATTATCTGTATTTTGAATGAGACTGCCGCATTGAACCAGCCTAATTAATGGGCGAGGACAGTTCCTGTGGGTTCCCCCTGTTTACTGAACCCAACTGACTGCCAGTGTGCAGAGTGGGGGTCACGGCCAGAATGGGACTGGGTCAGTGCCAGGCTGGGGGAAGGTCAAGGCATCTTCCATTGACAGGAAAATGCCTAACCTTAACCCTAACCCTCCCCCCTTCCAGAGCTGCCCACAGCTGGAGCTGGAGCCATGTGGCCACTGAGTGCGTCCACCATGCCCTTCTGGATCATCGTGGTGATGATGATGATGGTGGGGAGCAGCACTGTCCTGCACGCCGCCCGGGCCGCCTTCAGCACCCCCATAACGCTGGCTCCATCAGACCGCCCGCTCACTCGCTGCAACACCGGCCGCCCGACAGTCCGACCGACCCCTCGCAGCATCCACCGGCCGTCCGACCACTCTCACCATCAACCGGTGGCCTGGCCACTCACCATCCACCGGCGGCACGACAGCCCGACCAATCCACCACAGCATCCTTCGGCCTACCGACAAGCCCAACCAACCCTGACCCTACATTTGTTATTTATAATTTTTATTTAACAGTTCACATCATAACTTTATAAAGATAAATCAATTGAAAAACAAAATTATCAGCAAGGTGAGCATTACCTTTATTCCTTGGAAACCTTGCAATTGCTATTGATGTAATGAGGAAGCAGCCATGATCCCAGCGTCCACGCTGCCTTGCGACCATAAAACAAAGCGTGGGATTGGTCAATTTGCGCCCAACCTCAATGTCAACCTCGCATTGATTGGACAATTCCTACATGGAAAATTGGAAGTTTGTCATATTTTTAAAAAAATGTGCAGGTTTTATTCGTGACGAGTTTCAGGTATGATTTATATAATATTTTTACACACTATGTTAAAAATTCAGGTAGTTCCGCGAGTTGGGTCACGAACTTGAATGAAAAAGCTCCTCGGCCCACAGCCCATCATTATTTGTTTATTTTATTATATTTTAAATAATATTTTATTTTAAATTATGTTTATATCACAATTTTTATGCCATTGTACAAGAGAAAAAAAATAAATTCAGAAGACCAACTGAATATGTATTAGACCAGACTACTAAGGGTTATTGAACCAAGAAAGAGACTAATATTCTAAAGCACCTTTCATGTCTCTTTTGGGATATCCCAGCACAGATTACAATCAAAGCATTGTTTTTAAAGCATAGACACTATTATAATGTGGGAAACACAACAGCTTAACATTTTTACGCAGTGATATCCCACAAGAGCTTTTCACTGTACCTCGGTAGTCGTGACAATAAATGAAACTAAACTAAACAATCCGCAATATGTTAAACAAAGATGCAGAGATGGCGGATTGTGAGGTGAAGTTGAGGTATAGGGGCAGCACGTGGCGCAGTGGTAGAGTTGCTGCCTTAATGCCCCTGTCCCACTTAGGAAACCTGAACAGAAACCTCTGGAGACTTTGCAGCTCACCAAAGGTTTTCGTGTGGTTCCCGGAGGTTTTTGTCCTCCGGCAACCACCTTGAGCTAGCATCGCAACCGGCTTCAACTAAAAAAAATTACCGATTTTTAAAACGGAAACCACTTTCGACCATTAGGGAAACTGACAAAAACCTCCGGGAATGGCATGGAAACCTTGGGAGGGGCACAAAGTCTCCAGAGGTTTCTGTTCAGATTTCCTAAGTGGGACAGGGGCATTACAGCGCTTGGAGCACTAGACACCCAGGTTCGATCCAAACAACGGGTGCTGTCTGAACAGACTTTGTACGTTCTCCCCTGACTTGATTGGGTTTTCTCCAAGATCTTTGGTTTGTTGGTTAATTGGCTTGGTATAAATGTAATCTGTCCCTAGTGTGTGTAGGAAAGTGTTAGTGTGCAGGGATCGCTGGTCAGTGCGGACTCGGTGGGTCGAAGGGCCTGTTTCCACGCTGTATCTCTACACTAAACAAAACTAAAGGGACTGGAGATAACTCGCCAACTTTTTCAAGGTCTTGTATATCTTCCTTAACTGGGCAGATGTGGTTTTGATTAAACATTTCAACCAAAATAAAATACCTCCTCTAGCAGTGCTGCACTCCACTCAAAGTCGACTGAGAGTGTTACGGGAAGTGTTACAATCATTTTGGAAACGATCTGACTCAAGGTGAGAGTTCTGCTCACCGAGCTGTGGCCGAGGAAGCCAAGGTAACTGGACGGAGTGAAGAAATGGATCAGACATGACCTCAATAACTAGTGGAGCTGAAATTCCGTGCAGGATGAAACGACCTGCTACGTACGTGTAGGAAGAAACTACCTTTGCTGGCTCCAACCGAAGACAGACACAAAAGGCTGGAGTAACACAGTGGGACAGGCAGCTTACCTGGAGAAAAGGAACCGGTGACGTTTTTTGTCGAGACCCTTCGTACGTGTGTTCATTGTTTGAAAGAAAGACAATGGCGGCGTAGACGTAGCGTTGCTGTCTAACAGCGCCAGAGACCCAGGTTCAATCCTGACCACGGGTGCTGTCTGTACGGAGCTTGTACATTATCCCCATGACCAGTGTGGGTTTTCACCGAGATCTTCGGTTTCCTCCCACCCTTCAAAGACGTACAGGTTTGAAGGTAAATTGGCTTGGTAAAATTGTCCCTAGTGTTAGTGCGTGGG
This sequence comes from Okamejei kenojei, assembly GCA_035221665.1. Classification (NCBI taxonomy): domain Eukaryota; kingdom Metazoa; phylum Chordata; class Chondrichthyes; order Rajiformes; family Rajidae; genus Okamejei; species Okamejei kenojei. The sequence goes on from CM069165.1 coordinate 20,802,068, forward strand.
GATCGCTGGTCGGCGCAGACTCGGTGGGCCGAAGGGCCTGTTTCCGCGCTGTATCTCTAAACTAAAAGATTGAAAAGACTAGGCTTGTATTCACTGGAGTTTAGAAGGATGAGGGGGTCTCTTATAGAAACATAAAATTATAAAAGGACTGGACAAGCTAGATGCAGGAAAAATGTTCCCAATGTTGGGTGAGACCAGAACCAGGGGCCACAGTCTTAGAATAAAGGGGAGGTCATTTAAGACTGAGCTGAGAAAAAACGTTTTTACCCAGAGAGTTGTGAATTTATGGAATTCCCTGCCACAGGGCAGTGGAGGCCAAATGACTGGATGATTTAGGAGAGCGTTGGATAGAGCTCTAGGGGCTAGTGGAGTCAAGGGATATGGGGAGAAGGCAGGCACGGGTTATTGATGTCAAACGATCAGCCGTGATCATATTGAATGGCAGTGCTGGCTCGAAGGGCCGAATGGCCTCCTCCTGCACCTATTTTCTATGTTTCTAAACTTTTCCTGAACGTAGCGAATTGTTTCAACTTTCTGATTGCTTCTTAAACTCCCCCTGCATCTATATAAGAGCACACGGTTTCTATTTTCATAAATCAATATCTGGTGGAATTTATTTTGTTGGAGCTTTGCAGTGCAGTAGACTGAGCTGAAAGATTAACATTTGCATTCGGGTTTGACTGAGATGCTTTGCATTTCCCAACATCTGTTGCTTTATGTTTCGCGTGGTTACAATTTTTTAATCATCTTCTCTCCAGTGGGTAAATTATGTGTTCTTTCATTATAAATAATTACCCCTTAACTCGCCAAAGCAATGCTGCTGTTCTTATGCCGTTTTAACAGTCACAATATCTTTCCACTGACCTCATTAAAGAAGGGCCTAAGCTCGTTCCCATTGTGGATAATGAGAAATTAAGACAATTATTAGCAGCGAGGCTGCATCACTGGGGTTGTATGAGACTCAACTATTATTTACTCAAACCCTGCTCGTTGGACTAATGCACCAACGTAACATGGCTTAAGCTGTTCCCATATTAAAATCTGTATTAAAATCAAACAGCTGTTCCAGATCCAACATCTGTAACAGATGGGTCTCAACCCAAAACGTCACCCATCCCTTCTCTCCAGAGATGCTGCCTGTCCCGCTGAGTTACTCCAGCATTTTGTGTGTATCTTCGGTTTAATCCAGCATCTGAAGTTCCTTCCTACACTCCTCCAACATCTTCTTGATAGTTCCATTTAGTTCACTCATGCTCTCAGGAGAGAAAAATCTGCCATTTGCACTGAGCCTGGCCCGCAGGTCTCTGGCACTGTAAGCAGCAACTCTACTGCTGTGCCACTGCAACACAAATTAGTAATTGAACGTTTGGCTTTGGATCACCAGTCCATTACCAGTCACCTCCCCTAGTCCCAGCCTGGGAACAGAACTTCCAGTGCTTGTTCTCTCATCTGGTCATGGGCCCTGATCAACTCGGATGGTATATTGAACCACAGGAAGGAGTTGAATTAGCTCTATTTCCAGGCAATGCTTGATGCTCCTAATCTCCTACACATCATGCTCCAGTGTCCATGCCCTAAAACCTAATAGGAGGTAGACAAAAATGCTGGAGAAACTCAGTGGGTGCAGCAGCAATCTATGGAGCGGAGGAAATAGCAACGTTTCGAGCCGAAACTCTTCTTCAGAATAATGGCTAATAGGATCAATTTTGCTCCATGTTGGTTGAGGGATGTGTAGGAAGGAACTGCAGATGCTGGTTTGAACCTAAGGTAGATACAAAATGCTGGAGTAACTCAGCTGGACAGACATCATCATCTCTGGAGAGAAGGAATGGTCGACGTTTTGGGTCGAGACTCTTCTTCAGACTGAAAGCCATGGTAAAGGGAAAGAGATATAGACGATGATGTGGAGATGAAATGAATGAAAGATATGTAAATAAGTAACAATGATAAGAGAACCAGGCCATTGTTAGATGTTTGCCTGGTGAGAATGAAAGCTAGCATGACTTGGTTGGGGGGGGGGGGGGGGGGGGGGGGGGGGGGGGGGGGGGGGGGAAGATTGCAACCTTTACGTGGTCCGCCCCGTTTCGACTACTGCAATCAACTCGACGTGCAGAAACGGAAGATCAAATAGAACAAGTTGTTCCACAACTTTAGGCTGAGCACATCACATTAAAGAAGAAGACTTGGTTGGGGGAGGGATGGAGGGAGAGGGAATAGAGAGGTCCCTTGAAATTAGAAAAAAGTAAATATACATACCCCTGGGTTGAGAGATGTTCTCCTGGGACTACAGAGATTCCATTGGGCATTAACCGCAAGTCATTGGCTTAGGTCTGCAGTACATTTGCTCTAACTTATACATTGTCCATTGGAAAATATATTAGTAAGCAGTTTAATTCACCAAGTGTAACATTTGTTGATAAATTGACCAAAGCTGAGCATTACTGTAAATTAATACAGCAGCTTAGATTAATATCCACATATCCCTTAATTTATCAACAAAATGCGTGCTTGGAAAAAGTTTAATTAAGCAACATTTTTAAGTCGAAGAGACTGGCTGGCATTACGGATATTTTCGGGCAGTGCTTTCATTTGGATGGAGAGAGTCACGCCAATTGTTCAGGTAAAAAGTTAAACAATAAATCAGAGACTCGCTCCCCAAACATCAAAGTTCATAAATCAAAGAATATCTGTAACACTGTTAATGTAAAAATGTGTTGCCAAGCACATTAATAGGTTTATACTGCAGTATAGAGGATATTAAGGGAGGTGACCTAATACTTCATTGAAGAGGTAGGTTTTAAGGAGTATCTTAATGTAGAATCGGAAGGATGATACAGAAGAAAGGAACATTATGGAGAAAATGGAACAGGAGGAATTTAGGCAAGAGTAGATCAGCCATGATCTTATTAAACGATAGTTTATCTTGGCATTATCTTCAGCATAGACATTGCGGCTGAAGGGCCTGTTCCTGTGCTGTACGTTTCTATGTTCTATGTAGTGCAGGCATGAAAACCCTGAAATTCCTGTTACTAGTTCCTCGAGTTCTTCTTTTCTTAGAGTCATAGTCAGGGAGAGCAGAAATAGGCCCTTCGGCCCAAACCGACCAACATGCCCTATCTGCACTAGTCCCACCAGCTAGCATTTGGTCCATATCTCTCTACACCCATCTCATCCCCGTAACTGCCTAACTGCTTCTTGTGGACCAGCCTGCTGCACAGGTTCACTCCGACGATACTCTCACCCTAGACTTAACAGTTCCGGATGCAGAGAGTCAGGCAAATGGTGTCTGCAACTAATAGACGTCCTGGCCATCTGGAGCAGATTCCAAGGGGCAACCCTGGGGTCTTCCATGGGATGTCCCGATGACCTTTGGCAGTCAAAGGCCTTTGAATTATTATTAAATATCTCTGACGCCTATTTTAAATAATCCTTCAACAGGTTTAAATTTTGTTTTTAATTTAAAATGAAAAATAAACCATAATGCAAACATTAATAAATATAAATTAAAAATATTAAAGATATCTACCTGTACTGTACTTACTTTGCTCCACAGAGTAGATGACTTCATCCTAGTGCCATCAATCTGCCAGGGAACATCCAAATTATATCTGAAAGATAGACACAAAAAGCTGGAGTAACTCAGCGGGTCAGACAGCATCTCTAGATATAGGAATAGGTGACGTTTCGGGTTGAGAACGTTTTTTAGACTGAGGGTCTCGATCTGAAAGGTCACCTATTCCTTTTCTCCAGAGATGCTGTCTTGACCCGCTGTGTTATTCCAGCTTTTTGTGTCTATCTTTGGTTTAATCCAACATCAGCAGTTTTTTCCTTCACATCTGATGGAGCACGAGTGTCATTGTGGTATCAGGACCAGAGAAGTTAACCCATTGCATATATATGTAGTTGTGCCATTTCCACCGGAACTCCTGCTGAAGAGTGAGTGTATCTGCCCTCCCTTCTCATTCTGTCAAGGATATACCAGCATGTCCTCCAGATCATTTGGCCAAATATGCACAGTTTCATGACCCCTCTCACTGCAAGTGGAGCACAGGATGTCCATGGGTATGGTTCCAACCATGAGGTTTCAATTGGAACAATACATGAACAGCAAGCAGTCAACACTGGGATGGCGGATGAGTTGACCTTACTGCTATCTTTGACATTTGTGGTATAAAAGGCAGAGGAACAATGGAAAAACTAAAGGAGCAGTCAAACATAGAGGTAACAAAAGCAAGGATGAGGATTTCACCAGCTGAATAAGTTGACTGATGTTGCAGAGTAAGACAGTGTTAGTGAAGATTAACAGGAGATAAAAGGCACTGGTTTATGATAGGCAAGGCATACCCAGTCTGAAGAAGGGTCTCGAGATAGTCATAGATGCTGCCTCACCCATTGAGTTTCTCCCACATTTTTGTCTACCTAAGATATTGAGGGAAACCTTAGCCAGGAGAACCAGGCAACATTCAACTGGGGCACAGCCTATTCTGTAAGAACATATAACGTTTTTGCGACATTACAACTCAGCCTGAAACGTGGCCTGTACATGGGCTCGTCAGAAGCTGCATGCCCTGCTGAGTTACTCCAGCACTGTTTTTTGTCTTTCCCCTGACTGGTTAGCACACAACAAAAGCTTTCACTGTACCTCGGTACACCTGACAAACTAAGCTCAAGCTAAGCCTGCAGTTCCTTGCATCTCCAAGGCTTTTACTGGGTATCAAAGTCTCTGGTACATGAACTCGACTAGTATCACCAACATTAAAAAAACCCCTATTGTATATGGTACAAGATGGAGATAATACTGGCAGGTTCAAAACAGCCAGGAAACTCTCGACGACTGTAGTGTGCTGTTCTGTAATATAGATGAAAAAAAGCACAGAAAGCAAAATTCTTTATTGATAGAATATTTAAGTAACGGCCCCACTATGCATTCTGAATAATGAAACAGGTTGCTGGTGCAGAATTTCTTCTTCTGTCTCAATTTACGTTTTAAATGAGTGTGTTGTGCCGTGGTACTATCTTTGTGTGAAACACGGCCCCTCTGAGCGCCACTCCCGTTCCCTCTCGACGAGACACAAGGCAATAATAGAGCAATAAGATGGAATGAAGCAAAGCCGAGCAGACAATGATCGGTGAATGTCATTGATGGGAGGACTATCCATCATCCACTGGCAACACGCGATTCCAACTTTCTTCCTCAGCTGACAGTTATTTTGCAGCAATGTCCCCGGTGGTCTGTCCTGCTCTCTGGGTCAATGCAGTCTCGCTTTCCTTCAGCTAAAACAGTTACCCACAGGGCTGTCATTAGAAATCAGCTGTCAGTAGGAATTTCAGCCTCTTTTATTCCGAGATGGTCCCCGTCTCTAATATTTTTTAATGTCGGGCAGGCTCCTATAGCCTCGCGGGCGATTCCCTTCTGCGCTTGATACAGTTTTTTTCCTTGCGATTTACGTTGCACAGTTTCCGACAGGATCTGAAATCTTATCAATTATTAATATTAGGGCGATGACCTATGGTTGATGAATTGGCACGCACTTAAATCACTGTGCCACTCCTTTTACAGATCGGGGCAGGTTGTCGGAGCGCCACAGTCTGCGAAATCAGAAAGGAGATCTTGCTGCTCAATCAATAAAACAGGTTGTCACCTTGGTTACTCAATCGGGGGGGGGGGGGGGGGGGGGATGCCAGAGTGAGAGGCTTGTCCTTTCAAATCTCAGAACGTCCCAAAACACTTTGCAGCCAACAACGTGAAATCATACAAACATTACAGGGGTGGCACGGCGGTAGAGTTGCTGCCTTACAGCGCCCGTCCCACTTTCACGACCTCTGCCGAGTTTGCCCTCGACTCATACTCGCAGCATTGTCGTCACAAGGTCGTAGGTAGGTCGTAGGCATCAAGTAGGTCGGGGCGTTTTTCTAGCATGATGAAAAATGTCCCCAAGTAAAAAAGGTTGTGAATTAGGTCGTGAAAGTGGGACAGGTCCTTTACAGAGCCCAAGACCCAGGTTCGATCCTGACTACGGGTGCTTGTCTATACAGAGTTTGCAAGTTCTCCCTGCGACCTGCGTGGGCTTCCTCCCACACTCCAAAGACGTACAGATTTGAAGGTTAATTGGCTTGGTGTAAATATAAAATTGTCCCCAGTGTGTGTAGGATAGTGCTAGTGTGCAGGGAATCGTGGGTCAGTTTCTGCGCTGTATGTCTAAAACTAAAACCGCCATTTGGCCCATCAGGCTGGCCCATCTCCGCACAATTCTCTGCTTTTCCCCAGCAGTACTGCAGAAGCATTTTTTTTCCCAGTTGCCCATGCAATCCCTTCCGAGATAGACGCAAAAAGCTGGAGTAACTCAGCAGGTCAGGCTGCATCTCAGATGGAAAGGAACAGGTGAGGGTTTGGGTCGAGACCCTTCTTCGGACTGAGAATCAGGGGAGGGGGAAACAAGAGATTTGAAAAGGTACATGGAGAAAATGATGAGTGGCATGCAGAAGGACAAATCAAAGCCAGCAACGATGATGAAGGAACGGTGGAGCCCACAATGGTCCATTGTTAGATGTGGAGAAGGCTTAGTTCCTGGCTCACAGCCTCAATGCTGCAAACTCCTTTTTACACATTTTATCTAATCCCTTTTGCACTATCCTTCCTGAGAGTTGGATTCCAGACCACAATCATTTTCTGAATTAAAACAAATATCTTTGTGCAAGGACTGGGCATTTCACAGAAGTTGCACACGGCAATGTAATTTGATGCTGAAACGAGATTTGACATCTGGTGCTCTAGTCTATGTGAGAGAGGAAATCAGGCCCCGTTTCAGCAGAGATAAAGCCATTCCAAGCATTAGGGTTCATTTAGATCAGACAGACTGTGCACCTACTTTAACCAATGTTAAAATAGCCAGACTTCAAGACATGAAAGCATTTAATGAGAATGACAGCGGTTGTCCATTCAGACACCGTGAATCCCTTTCAGTGGTTCACCTTCATGTAAATTGGTTCCTCTCAAGGGAAGAGAAGGGCGGAGTTCAAGGATGTAACCAACCCTGGTTCCCAACCTCCCCCCCACCCCACTGTGACAGATCAAGCAAGGGGGCCCAATACAAGTAATCTGATTAAACTACCGTCCAACAGCATTTCCTTAACGCTGAAAGGAAGTATGTTACGGTTTAAGCAGTTAGAAAAACAAGGCCAAAGAAGGGACTAGCTTCACTGCTGAGAACACAGGTAAGACATTTGCAATAGGAATAGACAATATACAATAGGTGCAGGAGTAGGCCATTTGGCCCATCGAGCCAGCACTGCCATTTAATGTGATCATGGCTGATCATCCCCAATCAGTACCCCGTTCCTGCCTTCTCCCCATATCCCCCGACTCCGCTATTTTTAAGAGCCCAATCTAGCTCTCTTGAAAGCATTCAGAGAACCTGCCTCCACCGCCCTCCGAGGCAGAGAATTCCACAGACTCGCCACTCTCTGTGAGAAAAAGTGTTTCCTCGTCTCTGTTCTAAATGGCTTACTCCTTATTCTTAAACTGTGGCCCCTGGTTCTGGACTCCCCCAACACCAGGAACATGTTTCCTGCCTCTAGCATGTCCAAACCCTTAAGAATCAGAGGGGTTTTGGTGCTGATGCTGGATTCTAAAATAAGCAGTCTTTGAAAGTCTTTGCATTTACAACCGTTATTCACTTTATCATGTATCTGTGCACGGTGGACAGCTCAATTGTAATCACGCTCTTCCTTCAGACTACAGGAATGGATTTGATGCGACGAGTTATGGCCTCTGAAAATACCCATATACTGCAGCTTACTAACATACTAACATAGAACATAAAGGAGTACAGTACAGGAACAGGATCTGTGCCCCACGATAACAGTACTGAACATTAAACCAGTGCTTCTTTGGAGACAAAATGGTGCCCGTATTCACGTTTAATAAATAATGTTAGGTGGCCTGATAATGACGTTTGACTTTCGGGAAGTATCGACATGTCGTATTGGTGATAACCACATATCTGGGCAGAGATAGGTGTCATGAGTAGGCACGCCAGCTACCTAGCATTGAAACCTAGTTAGGTTAGTTTAGATATATAGCGGGGAAACAGGCTCTCCGGCCCACCGGTGATCCCCGCATACTAACGCTACCCTACACACACTGGGGACAATTTACACTTATACCAAGCCAAGTAACCTACAAACCTGCACGTCTTTGGAGTGTGGGAGGAAACTGAAGATCCTGGCGAAATCTCACGCGGGTCACGGGGAGAACGTACAAACTTCGTACAGACAAGCATCCGTAGTCAGGATCGAACCTGGGTCTCTGGCGTTGTAAAGGGCCTGTCCCACTTCCACGAACTTTTTTTACTTGTGAACATTTTTCATCATGCTCGAAAAACGCCCCGAACTACTTGATGTCACGAGTACCTACTACTCGCATCACGGCCTACGTGTTGGCTACGACCAACCTGCGAGTAGGAGTCAAGGGCAAACTTGGCAGAGGTCGTGAATTAGGTTGTGAAAGTGGGACAGGCCCTTAAGGCAGCAACTCTACCACTGCATCACCGTGCCACCACATAGTCGCATTAATGTCAGGCAAATGTATTACACCAAAGCCAATATCAGATATAATTTCCTTTAACCATATAACCATATAACAATTACAGCACGGAAACAGGCCCTCTCGGCCCTTCCAGTCCGTGCCGACCATTTGTTTTCCCCTAGTCCCATCTACCTGCACTCAGACCATACCCCTCCATTCCCTTCACGTCCATATACCTATCCACTTTACTCTTAAACGTTAAAATCGATCCTGCCTCCACCACTTCTGCTGGAAGCGCATTCCACACAGCCACCACCCTCTGAGTAAAGAAGATCCCCTCACGTTACCCCAAAACCTCTGTCCCTTAATTCTCATGTCATGCCCTTTGTTTGAAACTTCCCTACCCTCAATGGTAAAACGTATCCACGTCAACTCTGTCTATCCCTTTCCATCATTTTAAAGACCTCAATCAAGTCCCCCTTAAACCTTACTACGCTCCAAAGAATAAAGACCTAACTTGTTCAAACCTTTCTCTGTAACATAGTTGCTGGAACCCTGCAAACATTCTAGTAAATCTCCTCTGTACTCTCTATTTTGTTGACATCCTTCCTATAATTAGCGACCAAATTGTACACCATACTCCAGAATTGGTCTTACCAATGCCTTGTACAATTTTAACATTACTTCCCTACTCCTATATTCAATGCTCTGATTTATAAAGGCCAGCACACCAAAGGCTTTCTTTTACCACCCATCTACATGCGATTCCACCTTCAGGAACTATGCACAGTTTATTCCTAGATCCCTCTGTTCCACAGCATTCCTCAATTCCCTACCATTTACCATGTACGTCCTATTTTGATTTGTCCTGCCAAGATGTAGCACTTCACACTTATCAGCATTAAACTCCATCTGCCATCTTTCAGCCCACTTTTCCAAATGGCCCAAATCTCTCTGTAGACTTTGAAAATCTACTTCATTATCCACAACACCACCTATCTTAGTATCATCTATGGAGGGACATGGGGTTGAATAATCTGGGGCAATAAGACTCCCTTTAAGGAAGGGATCCTGATTCAGTCCGAATCCATCAATGCCAGTTCAGACTCCAGCTTTGGGCAGAAACAATTTCTAACGTGGCTCTCACAGTTTCTGGGCATCCCTGCCTATAAAGGACTATTGTAGTGTGTGGGAAGGAACTGCAGATTCGGGTTTAAACTGAAGTTAGACAAAAACCTAGAGTAAAACCCGAGTTAGACAAAAACCTAGCCGCATCTCTGGAGAAAAGGAATAGGTGACATTTTGGGTCGAGACCCTTCTTCAGACAGTCAGACAAAAGGAAAACGAGAGATACTGAAAAACTGAAAAAAGTGCAAAACTGAAATACATTTTTTTCCATCAGAGTTTGAAGTAGTTTGCCTTGCTTGAAGGATGGTCTCAAAGATGTTTTCCTTAGTCAGTGCTCCACTACAGATGGCTCGATTGTAATCATGTATAGCCTCTCCGCAGAACACAAAAAGCTGCAGTAACTCAGTGGATCCGGCAGCATCTCTGGAGAAAACCTTTGCTGAATGACTCCAGTAACCTGCTGAGTTACTCCAGCTTTTTGTTCTACCTTCGGTTTAAACAAGCATCTCCTGTTCCTTCCTACACATAGTCATTCTGCTGATGGACACAAAATGCTGGAGTAACTCAGCGGGACAGGCAGCATCTCTGGAGAGAAGGACTGGGTGACGTTTCGGGTCGAGACCCTGCTGCAGACAACAGGTTAGCACGCAACCAAGGGTTCTCACTATACACGTGACAATAAACTAAACTAGAACAATTCTATTGGCATTTTGCACTTCCTAGCAAAGTTACAAGGAAATCTGCACAGATGCAGCTAAAGCTGCTATACAGAAAGCAGATCCATTGACCTAATGTTTTCAGAAGCAAAACATTGCTGGCTTCCTGTTCCATTGTCACTCACCTCAAGGGATATGTCAACATAATGGTTAGATTACTGGACTAACAATGGTCTCGACTAATGATCTGGGGATACGAGAAGAAATCCAACCACAGCCACAAGGGAATTTGAATTAAGTTAATTAAATAAATCTGGAATTAAAAAGCTACCATAGGTTTGTGGTTGCAATTATTATCAGGTTGTCATAAAAAAAAAACGCATCTGGTGCACTCATGTGCTTCAGCGTAGGTAGTTTGCTGCCCTGACCCATTGTGTCGATATGTGACGTAGAATAAGGTTGTGATGTTGAATTAACTGCCGAGCAGCGATCCCCGACACAAACACTATCCTACACACACTAGGGACAATTTACATTTATACCAAGCCAATTCACCCACAAACCTGTACGCCTTTGCAGTGTGGGAGGAAACCGAAGATCTTGGAAAAAAACCCACGCAGGTCACGGGGAGAACGTACAAACTCCGTGCAGGCAAGCACCCGTAGTCGGGATCGAACCCGGGTCTCTGGGGCAGTAAGGCAGGAACACAGCCACTGCGCTACTGTTCTGGCACAGCGCCGGTTCTGCCAGCATCATGCACATCTTATGTGTTAATAGGAAACAAGAACAGACACAGTGGCGCAGGGGTAGAGTTGCTGCCTTACAGGGTTCTGTCTGTACGGAGTTTGTACGCTCTCCCCGCGATTCTTCGGTTTCCTCCCACACTCCGAAGACGTACAGGTTCGTAGGTTAATGGGCTTCGTGTATGTGTAAATTGTCCCCAGCGTGTGCAGGGTAGTGTTAGCGTGTGGGGATCTCTGGTTGGCGCGGACTCAGAGGGCCAAGTGGGCGTGTTTCCATGCTGTACCTCTAAACTAATCTACAGGGATAGAGGACAACAGGTTATCTCTTTAAAAAAAAACATACACTGCCTGGGACATCAGTTCCTGTCTCAGAAAAAAAGTAAAATAAGTATCAGTTAAAAGCAAGAATGCGTGAGATGCAAATTTAAGAGGAAAAAAGTTGTGATGTGACAGCTTAAAATGGATGGGATGTAATTAGCAGGTGATTTACCATTCATCTACCCAGTGCAGCTCGGCAGAACTGATAGAGATATTCTGCAGCATTTCCTTCTGTTTTACAAGTCGAGGCAGTGGGAAGAAAGAAATTAACATTGACTTCATTCTTGGCAAATGATGTGGGTGCCACTGCCATGCTGGCTGTGCTTTGAGACACCGAGCCAAATGTGTTCATTACTCCAACTGGAAAATACTAAGTCATTGTTTTTGATGGCTTTTTATATCCTTTGGAAAAGTTGGAGAGCTGATGTAAGTGCCAATTTTTTTTTTTTTTTTTTTTTTAAGGGTTGCCCATTGGTCTCATTTGAGTTGCAAGGTCAGGGGTTCAAGTGCTGCAACTTGAGCAGAAAACCTCGGTAAACAGCCGAGTGCAGGACAGAGAGGATGGCTCTGTTAGGTATGTGGTGTCAGGAAGGGGACTAGCCGTACCAAGGCCCCTGCTACTTGAGGATGAAAAAAAAAACTAGGTGCTATGCTAAAGATTAGACGACTTATGCTCAGTGCCCTGGATAATATTCAACATGTGTAGGGAGGAACTGCAGATGCAGGTATCAACCGTAGACACAAAATGCTGCAGTAACTCAGGACAGGCAACATTTCTGGAGAGAAGGAATGGGTGACGCTTTGGGTCGAGACCCTTCTTCAGACTTATTCCTGCCTGTCCCGCAGTACGCTGCAGGTCGGAGGTGGAGGCATTGGAGGGTGCAGATGAGGTTTACCAGAATATTGTCTTGTTTAGGAAGTGTTAGCTACACAAATGCGAGTTGTTTTTTTTGAGGGAGCCCGAATAGAAGTATATAAAATTCCGAGAAGCAAATTTAACATAGACAATCAGAATGGGAACGTCACAGATTAGAGGGCAAACCTTCAAGATACAAGGGCAACATTTAAAGGAGAGACACAACGCTGTTTTTGCTGTGTGCCTGTCAGTTGTGGTGAAGGCAGATACAAAAGTAGCATTTAAGAGACATTTAGATGTGTACATGCAAATGCAGGGAATGGAGGTATAGAGATCATGTGCAGGCAGATGGTATTACTAAATATTGGTGTAATGTTCAGCACAGAAATTGTGGGCCGAAGGGTCTGCTCCAGTGCTATACTGATCTATTTACAATGGAAATCGTCAACTTTGTCATGTTTAGTTTCTGAACTTTCTTCCATCAGTCTGAAGAAGGGTCTCAAGCCGAAACGTCACCCATTCCTTCTCTCCAGAGATGCTACCTGTCCCTCCGAGTTATTCCAGCATTTTGTATCTATCTTTGGTTTAAACCAGCACCTTCCTACAAAATGTTTAGCTTCTAATCTGCTGGTATATCATTCCACACACCAGCTCAATCTATGAATGCGAATCTGAAATTAACAATGTAAATGAACAACGACTTTTGCCACTGACTGAATCTTGCAGCAATGGGTTTGGCAGTCAGAACAAATTTCTCCCTATGTTACGGGAAGATTTGAAAAGCTGTGCTTGTTAAATTTCATGTCGCAACTGCACGTGGCAATGAATTATTGAAATGAGCCGCAGGGGCTTCCGTCCCATAGGAATCTTTAGCCTCTGCTATGCATAATGTCCAGTTGCACAAAACAGCTGAACAATGGCACCGTGCACCCTCCGTAATTTAGAGCAGAGGGGTAATGATTCATGAAGATAACTCCAGTCATAAAGCTCATCAGGAAACATGCAAAATGTGCACAATTTACATCCTAGTAACTTGGAAATGCCCCTACGCCCTCCTTCCCCCCCGTCCCTGCCCAAAGGTAGGCTGGAGTTGATGGATTGCAATCCCACAGCGGGGTTGGAGGGCTAAGTGGATAGATAAAATGCAGTCCCAATGTGACACAGCTCATTTGACCTATGTGTACCAGACCACAGCACTGCCGCATTTTCCACACAGCGCCATGCGGATAATCATCCGATAATGAATTGGAACACACTGTAACTGGCTTTCCCATGTAACTAAATTAAGTTAACCCATTTATTAAATACCACGGGACTTTGTCTTGAGAATTAGAAGCAACGGTGGAAGTTTACTGTGATGATCGGTTATTAAAGTGCACCAGTCTGTTATTGTCTAAATGGTTTTTTTTTTCCAGTTAGAATGTCAAAGCTTCACAAGAATGAATAATATCCTTGAATTATGTAAAATGTACACCAAAATGTAGTGCACAGAATTTGACCAACACAAGACGGGCTATTCCTCCACTCCATCCATTAGTATCATGAGAGTGCAGGTACCCAATGAACATTGAAAATAAATTATAACACATTGGGTAAATTCAGCATAAGTTGTGATTCCAGGTCAACATGACACAAAGTGCAAAACAGTAATGTCAGTACATAGACACAAAATGCTGGAGTAACTCAGTCGGTCAGGCAGCATCTCTGGGGAAAAGGGTCGAGTCTTCTTCTACATGAAGAGTATAGTTTTAAAACTGTCAGAACTCAAAAAGTGCATCATTGACTATATCATCCTGAAAGGGGCAAAGAGATGCGTCTTTGTATCTCCCTCCCCCTTCTATAAAAGTCTGGATTATCTTTCTATAACAGCAAATTCATGCGGTGTTAATGCTGGAGTTATTTAAGAGGCAGTCAGATGGCATTGTGGTGAAGAATAGAGTTCATGTCAACAGTTGGCACCAAATGTTATCAGTACTTAGCGATGTTGTTTTTAAGTTTAGACTTGGATGGACACTGGCCATTCCTTGCTGCACTTGGCAAAGGGGTATGAAGCCGCCTCTGGATTAGTGTACTCCCATATTTCATTTTTCTCATGACACAGGAGGGAATTTAGCTTGTTCTCAGGGCGATTCCAGCATTCTCACTTGTTCACTTATTACCCTGTAATCCATTCAAATGCTTTTAAACCCCATCTGGATCTCTTAAAACCACCCTTCACGCTAAGGGCAATTCACAGGAGCCGAATAACCTGCCAACAAACAGGTTGGTGGGAGAACCAGATGGGATTTATCGATATGGTGGAAACCCATGTGGTCACTAAAATAACTTGCAAACTCCTTATAGACAGCACCAGTCATCCAATGTAACCCTGGTCCTTGGAGTGGTGATACCTGCAGCAGACTGTGTGAAATGTCCTCTCACAGGGCTGCACAACTCTGTATAAAACCAGTAACACTGAATGTATAAACCAACACTAAAGATGTATGAAGTGTTTGGCACTGTCATATTTTATTTATATATAAATTTTAAAAATTAAAAAAGACAAATACTGATAATGGTCAACACCTAGATTCCTTCTTCATCACAAGATCATGAGATCGGAGCAGAGTTAAGCCATTCGGCCCGTCATGTCTACTCCACCATTCAATTATGGCTGATCGATCTCTCCTGCCTAACCCCATTCTCTTGCCTTCTCCCCATAACTCTGCCTTAAATATATCCACTGACTTGACCCCCCCCCCCCCACAGCCTTCTGTGGCAAATAATTCCATAGTTACATCATCCTGTGACTAACAAAATTCTTCACCTCCTTCCTTAAAGAACGTCCTTTAATTCTGAGGCTATGACCTCTAGTCCGAGACTCTCCCACTAATGGAAAGATCCACTCTATCCAAGCCTACTTTTTACTAAAACTTTGTTTCCTTTCGCTCAAGAGAGATTATCAAGGAATCCACTGGCACTGGCGAATTTCCTTGGCTCTGCCAGGTATTACTCGCTCCACAGTGAGGTTACATTTCAGGCATAAATGTGGAACCCTAGACCCTAAATGTGGAACTGCAGAACTGAATGTTATTCTGTGTAGAAGCAGAGAACGTTGGGCGTTGAGGTTAGCACTGGGGAGATGAATTGGACCTCAATGGGTAGTGAGCTCCAGGAACAACAATGGACACAATGTTTTTAAGAGGGAACTGCAGATGCCGGAAAATTGAAGGTAGACAAAAATGCTGGTGAAACTCAGCGGGTGGAGCAGCATCTATGGAGCGAAGGAAATAGTCGACGTTTCGGGTCGAAACCCTTCTTCAGCCCAAAACGTTGCCCATTTCCTTTGCTCCATAGATGCTGCTGCACCCGCTGAGTTTCTCCAGCACTTTTGTTTACAATGGACACAATACTTGGTTCGGTTGGGAGTACAAGGAATGACAACAACTGACAGCACTTGTGTTGTGTTCAGAGTACCAGGATCAGCAACGATATGGTAAACATCGTTTTGTTGGGTATGGGTACTAGGATCAGAAACAATAATGGAGACAGTGTAGGGAGTTCTAGGAACAGCTACAATGAAGGAGTAATAACCCATCTGCATTAGGATGGTGTGTCAATTGACAAGTAATTTAGAACTAGCGTCCTATGCTTGCCCATACAAGGTTAGCCCATACAGTGCTGATTTTTTTCCTTCCCGTTTTTAGTTTAGCAATACAGAGCCGAAACAGGCCCATTGGCCCACCAAGTCCGCACCGACCAGCGATCCCTGCACATTGACACTAGGGACAATTTACACTTATACCAAGCCAATTAACCTACAAACATGAGGTAGACAAAAGTGCTGGAGAAACTCAGCGGATGCGGCAGCATCTATGGAGCGAAGGAAATAGGCAACGTTTCGCCCCCATAGATGCTGCCACACCCGCTGAGTTTCTCCAGCAATTTTGTCTACCTTCGATTTCCCAGCATCTGCAGTTCCTACTTAAGCATACAAACCTGTACGTCTTTGGAGTGTGGGAGGAAACTGAAGATCTCGAAGAAAACCTTCGCTGTCATGGGGAGAAAGTACAAACTCCGTACAGGCAGCACCCGTAGTCGGGATCGAACCAGGGTCTCCGGCGCTGCAAGCGCTGTAAGGCAGCAACTCTACCACTGCGTCACCATGCCGCCCGTGAGATCCTTCTTAATAACTTCCGCAGCTTTGTGTCAAGCATTATCGAATGAATTAAAATTTATTTTAACATTACCATTAGTACCATAAGAAACAATTAAAGCTTGAGAGAATCCACAATTCACAACTTTACACCATATTAATTAATTAAATCCGAGCATGAATTGGTAATTCGACATGGGATTAAAAGAACAATAAGAAATAATAGATGATCAAATATCATACAGAATAGGAGTGAAGAGACTGCTGATGCTGAAATTTAGCATAAAAAGCAAATCGAGTCAGGCAGCATCTGTGGAGGAAAATGAACAAATGGCAATTCCAGTAGGAACCCTTCTTTAGACCCAAAATATTATCTGTCCACCTCCCTCCACTGATGTTGCCTGCGTATTATAGTTCCTCCAGCAGCTTGTTTGTTTAGTTTAGAGATATAGCACAGAAAGTCCACACCGACCAGTGATCCTTGCACAGTAACACTATCCTACACACAATAGGGAACATTTTATATTTATACCAAGCCAATTTACCTACAAACCTCTACGTCTTTGGAGTGTGGGAGGAAAGCAAAGATCTCAGAGAAAACCCACGCAGGTCACGGGGAGAACGTACAAACTCCGTACAGACAGGCACCCGTAGTCAGGATTGAACCCGGGTATCTGGCGCTGTAAGGAGTAGCTCAAATGTAGGCAACGTTTCGGGCAGAAACGTTGCGCATTTCCTTCGCTCCATAGATGCTGCCACACCCGCTGAGTTTCACCAGCACCTTTGTCTAGCTCAAATGCTAGGCCACCATGCTACAGAACAGGATCGATCTTACGTTGACCATATCACCCTGCAACAGCACCTGACAACGTTGGAGCTTCTAATATTCCAAAACCCAGGAAGTATCTATTTATAATTTAATCTGTGGAGTAATCCTTAACACACTTTGCAAAAGTGGACCATCTCCTTGAACCATTCCTCTGGTGTAGGAACTCCCATAGTGTCGTTAGTTAGGGAATGATAGGGTTCTTGAATGAAATTGCAATGTATTTCAGTCAAAATACTGTGATTTGAAGATACTTGGAGATTATCTGATTCGCAAGCATTTACTCTTCTGAACCTTTCAGTTGGTGAAGAAACCTGGCTGAGATGTGGTGATGTACATCAGAAATATAGGGCCTCCATCAATGGTACACCCTGGTTGGTGTGTGTACACACTTGTATACCAGTGGTAGAGGAAATTACTCAAATAAGCAAAATATGGCAGATGCTGGAACTCTGAAATAAAAACAGAAAGCGGGAAAGATGTACATCAGGCGTCATCTGTGGAGAGACCGGAAAAGTAAAATCTTTCTCTCCATCCCGAGATGCTGCCTGAATTATGATGTACTCTGTGCACAGCCTGTTTTATTGCTAGAGGCAAATGTTTAGGGTAGTGATGGGCATTGAATCCAGTTGCCTTTCACTACCATGTGCAAGGGCAATGAATTCTCAAGGAGGCAGCCACTTTTACATGACTACTAGCTCTTAATCAATAAGAGGGCAAGAGCAAACACTGTGCAAATGGAGAATTAAACACCAACGCAAGACTCTCACAAAAAATAGCACATTTGTGTGTTCTGGGTCTCAGGTCAGTATATTGATACTCGCAACCTACTGTAATTTGTCCCTTGTTGAAAATAATAAACACCAGATCTTTTAAGGAAAGTCTAGTAAATTCCATCAAATTTAACAGATCAAATGTTAAGAGCGCTCAACTTCAGTATATTTTATGACACATGGAAGGAAAGAGGAATCTCCGACCAAGACTTCAATGTTTAGACTGCACTACAGTCTCTCAATTCCCTTTTGCATGATGAATGAAAAACAAAATTGCCTCAATGACAAAATCTTAAGATCCCTGTTCAGACACTAACATGAACCAGACTTCAAGGCACTAACCTCTGACATCCAGAGCCAAAGATCACATTGATGTTTGCCCTGTAGTTTTAAACAGAGTAAAATAGCTTGAACCCTGATGAAAGATTTTTTGTTTTGTTTCTGGAGCATATACTTTTGATTTGTAGGCAATTCTCAGACTTTTTACACTTACACAATCCTCCGTTCAAACAACTCCCATGGACAATCTGTCTCATGTTGGGAAAGAAAATGTCACTGTTTTTACGTTAAATCTATTTTGCCCATTCCCAATACTGCGGTATTATACAAGGCCACCAGACAAAGCTTCACCACAGGCAGAAATTTTACTGAGACAGACCTTGTCAACACCTGCAAATTTCACTGAACAAATTCACATGAATGTTTTGGGTGGAATAACCGTTCAATGTTGAGCTACGAGGGTTTTCCCCGTGAACTGAAGAAAGTTTCCCGAATGAAAAAGGGTCTGAAGAAGGGTTTCAGCCCAAAACGTTGCCCATTTCCTTCGCTCCATAGATGCTGCCTCACCCGCTGAGTTTCTCCAGCATTTTTGTCTACCTTCCTGAATGCACACATGGTCCCACACTCAAAACTCTCTGCAATTAATGCAGATCAATTTGCCACCATGGTAATGGAACATTGCAGCATAAAAATGCCACACCTGATTCTTTGCAACTCATTCTGCACCAAGAGGTGGTGCCACAAAAGGATCACTTACTTTCTTGGACTATGGCCATGTAGCAAGGGCAGTAGACAGTATCCATTTCTTATTGACCTTCAGATGATAATGGAGATGAACCACCTGCAAGATGTGACTGGACACTTTGTAGAAGGTACACACTGTGCTACTTGTAGAAGAAGTAAATATTCAAAGTGGTGGATAGGCTGCCAGACAGAGTTTATCTGGATGGCATCAAATTTCTTGAATGCTATTGGAACACTCATCTGTATGTGGAATCAGGGAACCAAGTTCAGCAGTGACCACATCAACAGTAGGGCGAGCTCACATGGTTTATGCTATATACAGTGGTAAGAAAGTTCAGAACAGAGCATATGTGCAACGGCACTGGCAATCTCAGCCTTGTTCCAATTTGCTAGTCCTAGTCTTCAAACAAGGAGGCATGGCAATCTCAGGTTTCTTCCTGCAGTTCACCACTTCCTCGAGAGGAGGCACTGACAGTACAGCTTGCCTCCTGGCAGTTCGGCTTCAGGCTTGAAGAGGTGACTCTGGGAGTCTCTGGATTATTCTGACAGCCAGTCTTCACCTGTGGCAGTGTGGGTGCAGTCCCTCATTGTCTGTGGGCAGAGAGAAGTCCCGGCATCTCAGGCTTGCCCCAGTAACTCAGTCTTAGCCTCAGGTTGAGGCACTGGTTGTTGAGGGCTTCTTTCCCAGTAGTCCAGTCTTGACCACACTGTGGCATAAGTGGTCTCACATTTACCATTGCGGCTCAGAACACAGCTAACAAAGGACCTCTCCCTAACATGCCTGGGTTTTATAGGGAGCAGGCTGATAACGTTCAAGTGGCCAACCAACATCAGTTAATAGGACCCAGCTGTTATCAATGATGCTGAGGATTGGCCTCTTGAGGCCTGTCAGCCAGTTAAAGGGATCAGAGCAACATCCAAGGGAGAGGGCACTGTCACCAATACAATGGGGAAAATGTCATCAGACCCCCTCACTCTGACAATGGAGGAGGCCTAGGACAGAAAGGTCAGTGACTGCATTTGAGCCAGTATTTCTAAAACAAAACAAAAAAAAACAGATGGGATTAGCTTAAATTGGCTTCATGGTTAACACAGACATCATGGACTGCAGTGCATGGTCCTGTGCTAAGTTCAATGCTCAAAGATGTCTTTATTAAGCGCCTGTCCCACTTTCACGACCTAATTCACGACCTCTGCCGAGTTTGCCCTTGACTTATACTCGCAGCATGGTCGTCATGAGGTCGTAGGTAGGTTGTAGCAGGCCGTGATGCTAGTCGTGGGTACTCGTGGCATTTTTCTATCCTCGTGGTAGGTCAGGGCGTTTTTCTAGCATGGTGACAAATGTCCACGAATAAAAAAGGTCGTGAATTAGGTTGTGAAAGTGGAACAGGCCCTTTACCCAACTGAAGTAATCCAGACTTGCTTGTGCAATAGTCAATTCCATCCTCCACAGTGGCACAGTGACCCAGCTGGAAGACCTGCTGCCTCATAGCACCAGAGATCCAGGTTCAATGCTGACCTTGGATGATGTCTGCATGGAGTTTGCAAGTTCTCCCTGTGACCACATGCATTTCATCCCGGTGCTCCAGTTTCGTCCCTCATCCCAAAGACATGTGCTTTGAAGGTTTATTGGCAGGGCACCACAGCAGCGCAGCAGTAGAGCTGCTGTATCACAGCACCAGCGACCCAAGTTCGATCCTGACTATGGGTGCTGTCCGTGTGGAGTTTGTACATTCTCCCACTGACTGCATGAGTGTCAATGTCCATTTGGCCTGTTTTGCATGTCACTGATGATGGCATGTGCCTTTACATTTTAGACTGCCCGTTATATTGTGGGTTTGATTTAGGACGTGTTTTTGGGTGTGTTTGGAGCATAGGTGCTTGCGCAGAAGTTTAGTTTTTAGATTAGTTTGGAGAGCCGATGGGGAAGGTTAACCCTTCTACCATGCGGGCCATGCGGGGTCCACGGGAGATCATGTGAGATCATGTGGGATCATGCGGATCTTGCCAGTGTTGCGAGGAGTTTTCTAATGTCTAAAGTAATAAGCTGGAGTTCGAAGAAGATTGTAGTAACAAGTCGGAAGAAACTAGGATGTATCTCACTGTTTTCTATCAACAATAAAGCATTTATTCATCAAAAGACTGTGTTTTCGTCATATCAGAGAAGAAGCTCTGAAGGTCTCTGTGAGTGAGCTTGCGTGCGTTTAGAAGACACCCCCTTCAACCATTCTCATCCAAATAGCGGCTAGGGTGCTAATTTCCTGAGAGGTATGATAATTGCCGCCACATGAGTTTTGTCCAGGTGCTCTGGTTTTTTTCCCCACATTTCAAAGACATGAGGGGTTGTAGATTAATTGGCTTCTGTAAATTGTCCCTAGTGTGCAGAATGCAAAAGTGGGCTAACATGGAACCTGTTTATGGGTGATCGATGGGCCGAAGGACCTGTTTCCACGGAGTATCTCTAAAACTCTAAATAATTTAATTACCAGTAATCAGAAGTATTCAAAGAAACTTTTAAAGTTTTATTTATCCCTCTCATTATTTTTCTTGGGGACTTTTACTTGGAGAGATGTCCACAGGACATCAGCCTTCATGTCTGGAGATTCCAGGTGAATTAGCAACTTAACATCTATTATTAGTTTATAGAAAATTGGTGTCATTGGCAAAGACTGACATTGCATGCCTATCCCTAGTCACTCTTTAGACTTTAGAGATACAGCGTGGAAACAGGCCCTCTGTGCCAACCCTGTACACCAACACAATCCCACACCAGGGACGATTTACAATTTTACTGAAGCCAATTAACCTACAAAACTGTAAAGGGCCTGTCCCACTTACATGATTTTTTTCGGTGAGTTGCCAGCACGGGTCATAGTCGCAGCAGGTGGCCAAACGTTGAAAATTTTCGGCCACCTGCTGTGACTATGACGGGTGCCGGCAGTCGCTGAAAAAATTCCCGGTGGGACAGGCCCTTATGTCTTTGAAGTGTGGAAGGAAACCTGGGCACCTGGAGAAAACTTAAGCAGTCACGGGAAGAATGTACAAACTCCATGCAGACAGCAACCATGGTCAGGATTGAACCCGGGTCTCTGGCGCTGAAAGGCAGCAACTCTACCACTGTGCCACCATGCTGCCTTTCATCGCCAGAGACCGGGGGTTCAATCCTGACCATGGGTGCTGTCTACATGGAGTTTGTACGTTCTCCCCGTGACCTTCGGAGCAGGCTCGAAGGACCGAATGGCCTACTCCTGCACCTATTTTCTATGTTTTCTTGAGAAGTTGGTGGTGAGATGCAATTTTCTTGGTGGAAGTATTCACGCACGTTGTGTTGGCAGAGTCAGCATTTAGGATCTAACAACAAATTGGAAATGGTCAATATATTTCTATGGCAATATATGAACGGTGTCTTAACCCGAGTTGGAGGAATGAACAGAAAATAGAGGAACTCCCTAAGGTAGGAAAGCCAGAGGAGAGTTAGTTGGCAATCGTTAGATATTTTTGCCTCTATTTAAATTCATTGAGGTCAATGTCAAGGACACATTTAATAGACTTTTTTTATTTATTGGAGTTATGACAGGAAAGGAAGCCTTTCTCTGTTTGAGGACAAACCCCTAATCCCCATAGCAACAAAGGTCAAAGTGCTACTGAATCAATCATTTCCCAGGTTACAAAGTTAATATTACCCATGTTACTTTGGGGATATTAAAACATAATAGGTGTGCAACCAATAAAATATAAGTTTGTATTTTTGGTTATGTATTAAAGACTTATTGTATATATGGTACCAAAGGCAATTGCTTAACTAGTGTATATTTTAAATGTGCTTTGAACAACATATTGATTAAGGTACAGGCCACGGTTGCCACCATAATGTCTATGGTGTTTATGACAGGTTAAACAGCCTAATCAATAATTAGTTCCCCTGTTGTCTGATTTCAGCTCAGTGTTGAAACCTGGGTAATTAATCTTGAGCACACACCATCACCATCTATAAAGGGCACTGCTTTGAATTGTTAGTGAGTCAACATCAGAAATTGCCTATCTTGCATTGCGTGACCGGATAGTCAGAATAATAGATTGTACAAAGTACACCTTGGCCCCGCTTTAAGCAAGTCACAAAATCAATCTTATGAAATTGTTTAGAAAAAGAGCTTATATTTAGAACCCACTTTCAAGGCCATGGGTTGTCCCAAAGTACTGTGTTAAGAATATATTTTCAGTACCAAGCCCAGCAGAGACGGAACATTTACAAATTTAGTTCATTCATTTGACCTTCTACTCTCCACTAATTCAGCAGAATTGCTCACCTGTTTAAAGTGAATTGGTTAACACTTTCTTCAGCAACAGAGAAGAGAGCAATGCCAGGTAAAAACTGGTGGACTTGCTTTTACACAGATCCTTATACAAGCTCTGACCATCTCGACATGTACAAGCTTTTGGAACAACAAAAGACCTGCATTTCCAGCACATTTTGCATTCTCCTTGTACCGTGCATTAACTAGTGGAAGAGGAATGTGTAGAAAGGAACTGAAGTTGCTAGTTTATACCGAAGATAGACACAAAGTGCTGGAATAACTCAGCGGGTCAGGCAGCGTCTCTGGAGAAAAAGGATGGGTGATGTTTTGGGTTGGGACTCTGAGGAAGGGTCACAACTTGAAACATCATCCATCCTTTTTCTCCAGAGATGCTGCCTGTCCCGCTGAGTTACTCCAGCACGATGTGTCCATCTTAGTAAAAGAAGAAACTCTAGTAAAGAAGTGCTTGCAGCAGAGAGGGTGCAGTGAAGATTTATAAGGAGGTTGATGAACGGAAATGCAACCTGTGCAGAAAGACTGCTTGAGCAATGGTTGAACAGAGAACGTATGGTGCGGGGGTGTGATTTAATTGACCCACATAAAATTATCAGGACATTAGGTAAACAGGAAGGTCAAAATTCCTCAAGTAGAAACAAGGGGGAGAGGCTGTAGTAGTTGGCAGGAGGACAGATGAGGAAAAATATGCTTCCTCAGTCCAGAAGATGCAAGGACTTGGACTTGGACTGTTTGCCTGAGGAACTCTCATCACAGTTAAAAGTCATGTGGAGGTTTACTGAAATACTTATAAACTGCTTTTCAATGGATCGGGCACTGGGAAGTCAGATGAGATGATTTTTTTTTTTTTTTGGCCAATATGGAGACAACAGACCTCAATGCCTTTCCACATCATCCCACAATTGTAATGCAGTAGCCAGTTTGTGCCTTGCAGGGTCCCATAGTGACAATGGCACCAATGGCCTGATCATCTGTCTTTGAGGATATTTGATGAGTGACAAATATTAGCAGGGACATCAAAGGAAAATTCTCTCTTCAAAATTATTTCTGCATTCAGATGAGAGGCCAGATATGCTTCTTCATCCCACCAAATGTCAGAACCTTGGATGCTGCCGCAACTCTCCTGTGCAGTGTGGCAATTTTGGTCGGCTTTTGCCTGGAATGGGACTTGGATTCCTAACCCTGTGACTCATAGACAGAGGTATGCCCACTGACACCAAATACTGTGTTGACATGCTGTCATCATCCATCAGTATCGTTGCGTCATTTAGTCAACATTAAGACTCAGAGGTTTTGACAAATCCTTCTATTGACTTGAGGCATATGTTCCAATTTATTAAACCAAAGAGTGAAAACAATGCATCTTATATTAAGTTTGTTTCTGCATCAAAAAGCAGACGGCTGGAGAAACTCAGTGGATCAGGCTGCATCTGTGAAGGGATATATAGACGAAGTTTCGGGTCAAGACCGTTCATCAGACTGATGGAGTAGAGGGGAGATACCTGGTAGGAAAAGGTGAAGGGAAGTGGTCTACAGTCTCTTGTGTTTCCTCATGTATTTGTATCAACCTGTATCTCTGATAATTCTTGTACTATATTTCAGAATGAATTTTAACATCATGAAGGAGAGTGGCTCAGTCACTCCACCCTAATATTATGATATTTTAGCTCCCACCAGACACATGTTTAATTCAAGATGATTTGGTACCTATTCTTTGAGATAATTGAATGTTGCTCTGTCATACTCAATGACATTTCCAAACTCATATTCCCAATGAAGTCATATGAGATCATTGTGATGCCCCAGGCCAAATAAAGCAAAAATGTTTTATTTTTGAAAGGTGACCTTAATAATGGAGCATGCAAGAATTATGCACAATTTTTATATCTGCAAAAATCTGATATTAAATGAGATCTTGGGCTATATTTACTTTATCAGATATATTCCTTCTCTAGGGGATAACTATAAAGGCATAGAATAATGACAAATCATAATCCTGAATTGTTCAAGTAAAGTCAATAGAACTGGAATCTCTTCCCCACAGGACATCATTGAATCAGAAGGGCTATTACATTCCAGTAGTTTAATGAGTAGCTTTTTCCAAGGAAACACAGATATTATTTACATTTTACCGACCGTTGTAGGTATGAACTCATATCTTGTCCATAATTCTAGAGGTACATCCAGTAATTTGATTATAACACCACCATATCCATATTTGACAACCCATACATGATGCATGCACGCTTCATATAAACATAAATTATTTACTTCTTTAATTGGCTAAAAGCCCCGTCCCACTGTACGAGTTCATTCAAAGAGTTCTCCTGAGTTTGCCCTGATTCGAACTCGGAGATTTATGATAACGGCCGTTCGTCGGTACTCGGGGCTCTCGTGGACATTTTTCATCACGTTGAAAAATCTTCGCGAGTCTTCCCGAGTACAAGTCAATGGATATTTTTAAGGCAGAGATAGATAGATTCTTGATTAGTACGGCAGTTAAGAGTTGTGGGAGGCAGGAGAATGGAATGGAATACTTTATTGTCACATGTGACAAGGCACAGTGAATCGTTTTGCTTGCAAGGTATGCAAATAGCGGCCACCTACAGCGCGGACAAGGTTACAAAGTACGACGGCTCCTCATTTGTTTCTCCTCGCCCCCCACAGTGGTTCCCCCATGCCGGGCCCCCAATGGTGTTACGAGGGAGAGTTAAATCAGCCATGATTGAATGGCAGAATAGACTTGATGGACCGAATGGACTAATTCTGCTCCTATCACTTATGACCGTATGAATTCAGCATGGGATCAGGACTTGGGGCTATACACCAGCATTCATACCAGTGAATCTGCTTAGACAGCCTTAACTGCTGTGTAAAAAAATAGCTCATCCATTCGAGTTGCTGCCTTGCAGCGCTTACAGCGTCGGAGACTTGGCTTCGATCCCCACTATGGGTGTTGTCTGTATGGAGCTTGAACATTCTGGCCTATGGGTTTTTTTCCGAGATCTTCGGTTTCCTCCCACACTCTTAAGACGTACAGGTTTGTAGGTTAATTGGCTCGGTATAAATGTAAATTGTCCCTAGTGTGTGTAGGATGATGTTAATGTGCGGGGATTGCTGGTTGGTGCAGACTTGGTGGGCCAAAAGGCCTGTTTCTGGGCTGTAGCTCTGAACTAAACTAGAATCCATGTCCTCCGTGGAGGCAGTGCTGGTGGGTTGGGAGTTGCTGTTGGAATAGTCTTGGTAAATACCTGCTGTAAGCGGTGCACACTGCAGGTGTTGTGCATCAGTGATGGAAGGAATGAATGTTGAAGGTGGTGGTGAATGGTATATCAATCAAGTGGGCTGCTCTGACCTAGATGGTTCCAACATTCTTGAATGTTGTTGCTGTTGCACTCATCCAAGCAACTGGAAAGTTTCCATCAGTTTCCTGACCTGTGCCTTGGAGATGATGGCATTGCCTCGAGTGCCAGGAGGTGATTCATTTGTTGTGGCATAACCCGCCTCTGA
This sequence comes from Okamejei kenojei, assembly GCA_035221665.1. NCBI lineage: Eukaryota > Metazoa > Chordata > Chondrichthyes > Rajiformes > Rajidae > Okamejei > Okamejei kenojei. Next base: position 20,828,873 of record CM069165.1, read on the forward strand.
CCATCTCTATGAGTAATAACACTTGTGACTGGTCTAGATTACCTTATTCAGTTTGTTTGGTTTAATTTAGCTTAGTTCCACTTAGTTTGGTTGAGTTCAGAAATACAGCACGGCATCAGGCCCTTCGGCCCACCAAGTCCCCGCTGACCAATGATCACTGCACACTAAAGGGCCTATCCAACTTATGCGATTTTTTTTCAGCGACTGCCGGCATCTGTCATAGTCGCAGCAGGGCACCAAAAACTTTCAAAATGGTCAAGTCAAGTCAAGTGAGTTTATTGTCATGTGTCCCTGATAGGACACTGAAATTCTTGTTTTGCTTCAGCACACAGAACATAGAAGGCATTTACTACAAAACAGATCAGTGTGTCCAGATACCATATATAAATAGAGACACACATGAATAAATACACTAATAAAGTGCAAATAACAGATAATGGGTTATTAATGATCAGAGTTTTGTCCGAGCCAGGTTTAATAGCCTGATGGCTGTGGGGAAGTGAAAATCCAGCTGCGACCAGAAAAAGGTACGACTCTTTGGGTGACTACTAACGTCCATACAGGCGACATGTTGCGGGATGACGTGAAGGATATTGATGATAGAGATTCTGGGCCTAGATTATGTGGTAAATTGAAATGTTTTCAAAACTTACATTCTTGTAGTTTTACATTTTAATCATTGTACATGTGTTAATGCAATGTAATCTTTTTTTTCTAAGAAAGACAATTATTTTAAATAGTTTTATTGCTAATAGCTTTGAAATATAATTAAATGTCAGTGAGATTAAAAATCTTTGAAATGGCACATGGATTTCACACTACTCAAAGTCCGATCCACCAAACTTTGTCTTCTCTCAATGTCTATCAGGGGCAAGCCTCCAAATAATGCCAACAACGACCTGGTCACCGCTGATGCTATTGAATATCAAGGCAGTAAGATTGTCCTTAGTCAAAGATTGTCAACATGCGGCATTTTTGTCGTACAAATCGAGTTTTTTTTTTCAGATACAGAATGGTAACAAGCCCTTCGGTCGACCAAGTCCGCACTGACCAGCGATCCCCGCTCATTAACACCACCCTACACACACTAGGGACAATTTTTACGTTTACACCAAGCCAACTAACCTACAAACCTGTACGTCTTTAGAGTGTGGGAGGAAACCGAAGATCTCAGAGAAAACCCATGCAGGTCACAGGAAGAACGTGCAAACTCCATACAGACAGCACCCATAGTCAGGATCGAACACGGGTCTCTGGCGCTGTAAGACAGGAGCTCTACCGCTACGCCACCGTGCCGCCCTTGTTTTTTATTTTTTGAAGTTTTGAAACATTCAGAGAAAGGTCATGAATTTTCTATTTGAGCCGGAGGAATGGTATTTGTGGAGAAGGTTGTGCCTTTTTCCAAGTCATGAAACACCTGTTTTGTTCTGTTTTGGTCAGAAAGTGGTGAATCTGTGGAATTCCTTGTCACAGAAGGCTGTGGTGGCAAAGTCAGTGGCTATATCTAAGGACGTGGATAGCTGGATTCTTGATTAGTACGAGTGTCAGAGGTTATGGGGAATAGGCAGGAGAATGGGGTGCAGAGGGAGAGATAGATCAGCCATGATTGAATGGCAGAGTAGACTTGATGGACCGAATGGCCCATATCTGCTCCTATCACTTCTGATCTTATGATCTTACGACATCTTGTTTGAGCTTCTGCAACTAGAGAGGATGCTGGTAGACCTGATTTGTGATTGGAATTACATTCTGTAAGAGTGTTTCAGGGTAATTTTGAATCCTGTTTGTAAGCCATTGACATTTAAATTCTGGTCTAATGGGAGACAATAGATTTACCAACTGGTTCACTAATAAGGAAAACAAGGTCACTCCAGCTGACAGATTTGTTAATCAGTGTGAATCTTTCCTCCAAACCAGAATAAATTAAATAGCTTGCTATTTCCAATAGTTTGTGTGCTTGCAATTAATAACTGGATAACTGTATTGTCAATACTTTAATAACTTGAAGTTGTTGAGGTTCATATTGTTTTTCTTTGCCCTTTATTTTTCTTTGAGTACAAGGTATCGTCATCTCATGTGTAGGAAGGAACTAAAGTTACTGGTTTAAACCAAAGATAGACACAAAAAGCTGGAGTTAAGGGCCTGTTCCACTTTCACGACCTAATTCACAACCTTTTTTATTTGTGGACATTTTGTGTCACGAGTACCTACCACTAGCATCACGGCCTGCTACGACCTACCTACGACCTCCTACAACCTCGTCACGACCATGCTGCAAGTATGAGTCAAGGGTAAACTCGGCAGAGGTCGTGAATTAGGTTGTGAAAGTGGGACAGGCCCTTTACTCAGCCGGTCAGACAGCATCTCTGAAGAAAAGGAATAGATGACTTTTCGGTTCAAGACCCTTCTTCAGACCCCATTCTGAATAGTTTGACAAGGTGTTGGGATTGCTGCTTGAACCGCTCGCTGCAGGTTGGGGGATGATGGTGAACCCACGAAGGTATTGAAGAAGATATTTGCGAATGTAACAGCCCAGTCCCTTTCCCATCAGTTCTTACGTACATAAGAAAGATGTGCACCACACCGGGTGCGGTAGCTGCAGGTAGTGCTGCTGCCTCACACATCTAAATGACCTGGCTTCAATCCTGATCTCAGGTACGGGCTCTCCACATTCCTCCCGTGATCATGTAGTTTCCTCAGGTGTTCCAGTTGCCTTTCACATCACACAGACTTGCTGTTTGGTGACTGGAGATGATGCAGGTTGGAGTTTTATGGGCAGGTGTAAAAATTAGATTAAAGGAAACTGCTGGGAAATCACAGAGAGTTAGCATAGACTTGATGGGCTGAATGGCCCCTCCTATCCTCCTGAGCTCCAGTGAGAACAGGCCCAATCTACTCAATCAATACTCAGAAAGCAAACCCCTTTATCGCAAGAAGAGTTTGGAAGGATGAGGGTGGATCTTATTGAACCTTACAGAATATTGAAAGGCCTGGATAGAGTAGATGTGGAGAAGATGTTTCCACTGATGGGAGTATCTAGAACTAAAGGGCAAAGCCTGAGGATAAAAGGATGTACCTTTAGAAAGGAGATGAGGAGGAATTTATTTAGTCAGAAGGTGGTGAATCTGTGGAATTCATTCCCACAGACAGTTGTGGAGGCCAAGTCATTGGGCAATTTTAAAACAGAGATCGGTAGGTTCTTGATTAATAAGGGTGCCAAAGGTTACGGGTAGGAGAGTGGGCTTTAGAGGGAGAGATAGATCGGCCACGATGGAATGGCACAGTAGGTCGATGGACCGAACAGCTTGATTCTGCTCCTATGATTTATGAACGGATGAAGAATCAGCCGTGTGACTCTGCCCTGAAATGCTCTCAATGCATCTACATCCTTCTTTAAAGAGAAAGACCGCAACTGTTCACAATGATCTCACCAATGCCCTCTAGAAGGGTCTCGACCTGAAACGTCACCCATTCCTTCTCTCCAGAGATGTTGCCTGTCCCGCTGAGTTACCCCAGTTTTTTATGTCTCCACCACATTCTCTTCATTTGTTCACCACTGCCCTGTTAAAAAAGAAGGCAACCTTCATTACTTGGCGAACTTGTATTCTGACCTGCTGCACTTGATGCCTGAGAATACCCAGCATTCTTTTGTGTCTTTCCATTTAAACCACTGTCTTCCCACCTGCCGATAACCTAAAGTACATCGGATGACATTAGCTGCTCCTGGATCTGTGTGATCAGCCTGAGTTTAGCCAGTTCTTCTCAGTCAACAATGAAGGGTTTACTTCATTGCAACTTGAAATAATTAAGTTTCCGTCTTGCTGCTTAAAGTCTTTGTAATTCTCAAAGCCTCGGAACATCTTTAATTCCAAATGATCTTTTATATTAAGCGCAAGTAAACATGAAAACTATTGTACTTAACTTGTGTTAATTCCTTAGACTTGGAGATTAATTTGGCCTAATAGAATATTTATAATTACTTTCCCCTAGTTTTACAACAATTAGCTGATGAACATAGATAATTTATTCAACTAATGGAATCTAATCTAATCCTACTTGTCATTCCTTGGAGCCCAGTCAAAGCCTGAGATACTGTAAAAAAATCCGTTAATGTTACCATCACCCTTCTTGTTCTTGTTCAAATCAATGACATTGGGAAATTATAGCAGTTTGAATCTCATTTCTTAGTTTGCATAAAACCAGCAGGGAATTCAAATGAAACTTATTTGACCTGAGAGTGGTGAGAATGAGGAACTAGCTCCCACAGGCGATGGTGTGGAACTGAAGAACATTGATGTGCTGAAGGGGAAGCCAGATAAGGCAGAAATGTTGACGCGAGAAACTGCAGATGCTGGAAACTTGAGCATAGCGCAACAATTCTGCTGGAACTCAACGGGTAATAGCCCTGTCCCACGGTACGAGTTCATTCCAAGAGCTCTCCCGAGTTTGCCCTGATTCGAACTCGGAGATTTACGGTAATGGCCACTCGTCAGTACTCGGGGCTCTTGTGGACATTTTTCAACATGTTGAAAAATCTTCATGAGTCTTCCCGCGCTTACCTGCCGTTAGTGAGTCTTCCCGAGTACCTGCCGATAGCGCTAAGAGACGTCCCCGAGCTTCGACGTACCCGTTACGTTCATTCTCCGTGCTTACCACGAGTTTTTTAAACTCGGGAGAGCTCTTGAATGAACTCGCACCGTGGGACAGGGCTTTAAAGCAGCATCTGTGCGGAGAATAGACAGGCGATGTTTCGCAAACAGCGTACAAACTGCACCCCCACCCCACCACTGACTGAGTCCATACTGACCACCAAGGCCACAACTACACTAATTGTGCACCAGTCGCCATGTTCTTCTCCCAATATTCCTAACAACTGCCCCCCGCCCCAAATCCCCAGATTCTACTACTCTACTGCACAAGGGCCAATTTACAGCCATTTCAACTCTGAGAATTAACCAATTCACACATTTATGCCAGGTGTGAGAAAACCAAGCATCCAGAGAAAACCCACACAGTCGCTGGAAGAAAGCAGTCCGCACCAGTGGTCAGGATTGAACCCAAGTCATTTCTCGATATGAAGCAGCAGTTCTACCAGTTGCAACATTGTGGAGGCAATTTACTTAGCATTTTGGATTTATACTTTAGACTATGTGAAGTATTTATATCGACCTCTCTCTGAATGGTCTACAACTGCTGAGGAATGTTTAGCTTCCAAGGGTGATTTTAACTCCAAGTACTTTTCAATTGGTGGAAACTGTTTCTGGCTGAGAATCAGAGTCACATGATTGCGAACTCTGATGTTCAGTAGATGTTCATGTGTGAAAAAAAATGGTACCAAGCTAATTAGATCATATACATAGGATTCCAATTTTTCTAACAAGGTAACATATGTCACATTGAAAGATCTCATCTTCCTCTAGAATCATAGTCATAGTCATACAGGGTAGAAATAGGCCCTTCAGCCCAAATTGCCCACACCGACCAACATGCAACATTTAGACTAGTCCCACCTGCCTGCTTTTTTCCCCATATCCCTCTAAACCTACCCTATCCATGTACCTGTCTAAATGGTTCTTAAACGTTGCAATAGTACCTGCCTCAACTACCTCCTCTGGCAGATTGTTCCATACACCCACCACCCCACCCATAACTGTCACTGTATGTCATGTTGTTACTTGTGGGCGGAGCACCAAAGCAAATTCCTTGTATGTGAATACTTGGCCAATAAACTTACTTACTTACTTTGTGTAAAAGAATTACCCCTCAGGTTCCCATGGAATCTTTCCCCTCTCACAAACTTATGTCCCCTTGTTCTCGATTCCCCTACTCTGGGCAAAATACTTTGTGCGTTTACCCAATCTATTCCTCTCATGATTTTGTACACCTCTATACGATCACCCCTCATGCTCCTGCGCTCCAAGGAATAAAATCCTAACCTGCACAACCTCTTCCTATGGCTCAGTCCCTCGAGTCCTGGCAACATCCTGGTAAAACTACTCTGAACCCTTTCAAGCTTGACAACATCTTTCTTATAACACTACTCCCTAAATTAGGCATGTTATCTTAGGATGAATTGATGGATCTTGGAAGGAATGTGGATTTAACAGAATGATAGCTGAATCAAATACCAAAGTTTGGGTTTTAACTTTGGAAACTGGAAAGTTACTTGATTAAGGTTTTCAAGTAATTAAAGGAAAATAACAAAGAAGATGATTCAAACTTGCAAATTCCTTGCAATTCCAAGTATTGAAATATTAACGTAATGTACCTTTTGCTTGTGAATGAAAAATAATAATACCATCATTTGAAGTATGATGAAAAGAGTTAACCTGGGATTCTGGTAAATATTTATTCTTTGATTGATATTAAACTGGCCATTAATCTATTACTCTTGCTGTGCCTAAATTGGCTGTGGTATTTCCTGCTCCAAAACAATGATTAGACTTCAAAAGTACATTGTTAATAGGAAAGTGTTTTGCTACTCTATATGAATACGTTATACCTACGTTCTACACACAATATCAGTGGCAGTATGTGACCTGAAAAATACTAATTTGCTGCTTAGTAAGTGAGGCAACTTTATATCAGGAAGGAACATGATTTAGGAAATAACATAAGCTTTGGAGGCTTCTTGTAAATCAATGCAGCTTTGAATTCATTACTGCTTGTTAAGCCATTGCACCAGTGGATAGGAGGCAAGCAGTGTGTAACTATCGATGAGTACTGTGCCACAATATGGGTAGCACCACATACTGTAACTGCTGAGGCATCGATCATCATTACCCAAGTTTGTTTTTACACATATAAGGTCAAGCACAGTAATATTATTCATTTCAAACATGAAAAAAAGTGCACCATTGAGTATGTATTATATCTTGAAATGCAAACTGCAAGCTGCTTCAAGGTTTCTACAGGCCCCTTCCTTCCAGTCAGAAGCAGAACTGGCTGTGCTGGTGTGGAATTTCTCTGAATAAATGCAGCCTTTCTCTGCTGCAGATGGGGGAAGGGACTTGTGGGGCTGAGGATAATCCATCACCTTGATAAATTGACTTTAAAATACCAGAACATTTAAAAAAAGCAGTGTTCAGAGCAGTCAATAATAGTTCCCATTAAGACTTTGTGATTATGACTGGTTGCTGTTCAAATTAGTTTTCGTCCCATTAACATCCAGGTTCATTTTGCAGAGGACACAGGTATTCCCAGTCTGTCCTGCAGTTCTGCAGATAGAATTTCAAGTTTCGTTCTGCAGATAATGATTGTTAATTTGTAATAAGCCGACAGGTGGAACAATTTCACAAATCGGTGAGTTTGTTGCGGTTTTGGCACATTCCAGGTTGTCGTGGCTTCCCGACAGCGAGCTCCAAGGTAGCAGCCAAAGTCAACAATGCCTTTGCTGCTTTAAGCCCCTGTCCCACTTAGGAGACCTAAACAGCAACCTCTGGTGACCTTGCCCGCCACCCAAAAAAAATTTGAGGTGATGTGCAACCTCCTACCACCTCCCACACATATGTTGAAAACCTTCGACTAGACCTGCCACTAAAAAATTATTGATTTTTAAAACAGCAACCTATTTTTAGTCGAGGCCGGTTTTAATCATGATGAAAAAATAGCAGCAACGTAGATGAAGCCTCGACCACGCGGAAACCACTTTCGACCATTAGGGAGAGTGACCAAAACCTCCTGTGACCTCATGGAAACCTTGGGTGGCGGGCAAGGTCACCAGAGGTAGCTGTTTAGGTCTCCTAAGTGGGACAGGGGCTTTATAGCACTGCAGAGACCCGGGTTCGATCCCGACTACAGGTGCTTGTCTGTACGGAGTTTGTACGTTCTCCCTGTGTCCTAGTGGGTTTTCTCTTAGATCTGTTTCCTCCCACACACTAAAGACATACAGGTTTGTAGGTTAATTGGCCTGTTATAAATGTAAATTGCCCCCAGTGTGTGTAGGATAGCGTTAATGTGCAGGGATCGCTGATCCGCGCGGACTTGGACTGCCCAAAGGGCCTGTTTCCGTGCTGCATCTCTAAACTAAACTCTAACATCTCTCCATGTAGGAAGGAACTGCAGGAAGGGTCTGAGGAAGTCTCGACCCGAAACGTCACCCATTCCTTCTCTCCAGAGATGCAGCCTGTCCCGCTGAGTTACTCCAGATTTTTGTGTCTAACATCTTTCCTATTGCCATTCTTTCCAGCTGAAGCATTTATTCATTTGCACCTCTTTGGCTATGTGGTTATGAGTGTACGGGGTGATCGCTGGTCGGTGTGGACTCGGTGGGCCGAAGGGCTTGTTTCTGCGCTATATCTCTAAACTCTAAAGTTTAAAGTATAAAGTCTAAAGTCTCTTCTTCTGCATTGGAGAGTCTAAACGCAGGTTGAGCGATCACTTTGTAGAGCATCTGTATGTGGGACATTTTGATGCTCCACCTTTATCTCATTATTAACTATCTGCCTGTGGCACTGTTATAATTAGGCCCAACACAAGCTTGAGGAACAGCATTGCATTTTTCCATCCTTCTGGACATTAACTAATTGACTGAATGACCATGACAACTTATCCCAATGGCAACTCGGACGTCACCTGATCACAGATATTACATGTGCCATACCCCCACCCCCCCCCTCCCCCACCATCTATTAGTTTAGTTTAGAGATAGTCGGAAACAGGCCCTTCGGCCTACCAAGTCCGCGCTGACCAGTGATCCCCGCACACTGACACTATCCAACACACACTAGGGACAATTTACAATTATACCAAGCCAATTAGCCTACAAATCTGTACCACGTTGGAATGTGGGAGGAAACCAGAGATCCTGGAGAAAACCCACACAGGTCACAGGGAGAATGCACAAACTCCGTACAGACAAGCACCAATTATCAGGATCAAACTCGGGTCTCTGGTGCTGTATGACAGCAACTCTACCACTGCGCCACCGTGCCATCCTTCTAACTTGAAAACTTGAGTGCTTTGTTTATCTCTCTTTCTCAGCTCTAATGAAGGACCTTTGACCTGAAACATTACATTGCACTAAGTTTTTCAACTACCATTAGGGTTTTTGATTTGTTGATTTTTTTTTTTTTTAATTTATTGTGCATTATCTATGTGTATTGTGTTTACAGGACTGTTGAGCTGCTGCAAGTAGGAATTGCATCGTCTCATTGTCTATACATGTGACAATTTTGACTCTTAAGTTTCTCTTTCCACAGGTGCTGCCTGACCTGTTGTGTGTTTCAACACGTTCTGCGTTTATTTCTAAATTACATTCCGTTTATGTTAGGGAAGTGGGAAAACCATGAGTTAAATGTACGAGAGAAGTGTGTGATTTTCATCTACCCACCATTTAATCTACTCACCATCTCTGGAATTCAGTACTTTTGTAATGGCGCCTGCTAGCGCACGCATATATCGAACCCGGCGTACGGAAGCCGCGGTCACGTGACTGCTTGTTTTCACGCGGTTTTCCACTTGCCTGCGTTAGTTCAGCGCTGACCACCGTTGTGGGCAGACGTGTCTGAAGAACCTGTATACTGGATATCGAACTTTTGAATAAAGATCTGTTTAAAACTCCAGTAGTCGTTTCTCAGACCACTAAACTTTAACCTTTCTGTTTATAGACAATAGGTGCAGGAGTAGGGCATACAGCCCTTCGAGCCAGCCGCCATTTAATGTGATCATGGCTGATCATCCACAATCAGTAGTTTAGTTTAGTTTCATTGTGAGATACAGATGGAATCAGGCCCTTCAGCCCACAGAGTCCATGCCGTCCATCGATCACCCATTCACACTATTTCTATATTATCGCACTTTGTCATCCTCTCCCTACACACTAGGTGACAATTTCTACAGTGGCCTAGTAACCTACCGACTCCACATGTCTTCGGGTGGTGGGAGGAATCTGGCGAACCTGGAGGAAACCCACGCCGTGACAGGGAGAACCTGCAAACTCCACACCGGCAGCACCTAAGGCCATGCTCAAACCGGCTCTCGACCACTGTGAGCAGCCGCTCTACCAGCTGTTATCATTATTCTTGAAATCACAATGTTATTGTTGTAATGTTGGAAATGCATCAATTAATTTAAACACAGCAAGAAGGTATAATGCCCGGTGATTTGGTTTTATAGTGTTTATGAGTCGGCAATAAATATTGACTCCAGCCAGCTCGCTTGCCTTTATCGAGACAGTGTAGAGGGATTTTAATGTCAGCTTTAGAGGGCAGACAGGGACATGGTGTAATGCCTCATCTGAGCGATGATAATATGTGGCAAAGGAAGCTTGGATGGAGCCACAGTGCCTGAGGCAGGTAGCACTATTTAATTATTAATACTGTCACTGTGGCTGTGCTTGTCAGTGGACTGAGATATTCATCATTATGTCCTCGAACTAAGCAAGAACACAACAGTACAGGTGTCCGTTCATTCCCCGCCCACAGAGGCATAAAAGACTGCAGATGCTGGGATCCTTAGTAAGAACCTAAGTGCTGGAGGAACTCAGCAGGTCAGGCAGCATCTGTTGGAGGCAATTGTGTCGGTGACATTTTGGCTCGGGACTCATCTTCGGATTGATGGAATGAAGGCAGAAAGCTGGTAAAGAGATGTAGGGGTTGGACAAATGATCGGTGCATTCAGGTAAGGGAGGGATAATTGGCAAATAGGTGGAGATAGGAACAAAAGCTAAAGGTGAAATGGAGACAAAAGGGTGCCAGATGAGTGAAATGTAAAGCCAGAGGTGGGGATATGGGTGGAATGGGACATGGCAGAGAGAGAAGAGTGGAAAAAAGAGAAAATATGGGACTTGGAGTACGGAGTGGTGGGACATGAGCAGAACACGGAGGAAAAGGATGTGCAGAAAGGAACTGCAGATGCTGGTCATAGATAGACATAAAATGCTGGAGTAACTCAACAGGACAGTCAGCATCTCTGGGTAGAAGGAATGGGTGACGTTTTGGATCGAGACCCTTCTTCAGACTGAGCTGGGGTAATGGGGTAATGAGAGAAAAGTGTGTGCATTGGGTGGGGATGATGTGGGGTGGGGAGTTTAGTTGAAAATGGAGAATTTAATTTACTTTGCTTTACCTTAGACTTCAGAGATACAGCATGGAAACAGTTCGAGCCTACACACCAGGTACAATTTACAGAAGCCAATTAACCTACACACCAGTACGTCTTTGGAGTGTGAGAGGAAACCGGGACACCCAGGGAAAACCCAGGCGATCCCAGGGAGAACGTGCAAACTCGGCACAGACAGCCCTCGCAGCCAGGATCGGGTAGTCAGAAAGTAATCCGGAACCAAACCTAATGTTCATACCAAAGATAGACACAAAATGCTTGAGCCGAAACCTCACCCATTCCTTCTCTCCAGAGATGCGGCCTGTCCTGATGAGTTACTCCAGCATTTTGTGTCTATCTTTGATTTAAACCAGCATCTGCAGCTCCTTCCTACACCTGATGTTCATACCATTGGCTTCCAGCATTTTGTTTTGAACACTCCTTCCACTGGTTTGGTTCCATTAGCTTCAATTGACCTCAACGTGCTGGTTTTGAGACCACACACTCAAACCTATTGAGCACCAAAACGGAAGATTTTCATTTTGCTGTAGCAAGGGCGACTTCGTTCATTGACAATTCTCCTGATCAATCCTTCAACAGCATCAGGCCAGGTCCTTGCCTGTCGGCAGCTTCAATGTAAAACGTTCTTGCAAATCTGAGTGGCTGAATAGAAAATAGGTTTAAAGTCATGGAAGCTATGGTTTAGATCAGGGGGTGTGGGAAACCTGCGGCCTTCAAGGCCATTAAGTGCGGCCTTTTCAATGAATCCAAATTTTGTAGAACAAATCTTTTTATTATTATTAATATTTTTTTGTTTTTCTTTTATTATTTTTAATTTAAATCTTAAAATGAACGTATTTAAAATATCAAAGCGTAAAAGAAGATTCAACGAAATAATCCTCCCCGACTGACGGCCACAATTAAAACGTTAGTAAGTCACGAGGGCTATTTTAACAAAATAATGTACATTTTGAAGTATATCTGATTGAAGTTTCTTGGATGCGACCTTATTAGATTACAGCTAACTTAATGCGACATTCCAACGTGAAAAGGTTCCCCACCCCTGGTTTAGATCAATCTTAGAATTTAGTCCTGAATGAAGTATCACTTTGTCGCCTGGAAGTTTGACGGAAACACAACATTGTCATCGTAGTCTGGGCTTAGAGAATGGCTCTCCAAATGTTCTCACTTGTGAGTATTTCCGATGGAGAGGACTTTACTTCATAGGCGGAAAACTCAGTTTCTCACTGGTTCCTCATCTAAGAGTAAATTAAACGGTGGATGAGAAAACAAAGCAATTTTTTTTGGTTGCCAGCAGTGATATCTTTAATGTCATTATGCGCAGAACAGCAGGGAGACCTGTACCGCTGGGGTGTCCCTTGCAAATATGATTAGATGAAAAGACTTGAATGACTTTCAAAAAGCAACGCAGGGTGCAGCAGGTAGTGCTGCCGCTTACACCTTCCGCATTCTCAATTTGAAGCCTACCTCCATAATTGTATGTGTGGAGTTTGAATCTTCATCCTGTGACAGCAAGTATTTCCTTCAGATGTTCCCACATCCCATAGATCAACTGGTGGTTCCTGCAGGAACTGGGTGGTGGGAGAATCACGGCAGAGTCGATGGCCTGTCGGAGAGATTGGATTAGAGGCCAATCAGTAGGGGATTGGACTTGACGGGATTTCTCGAGGAAGCAACAAAGATGGATTGGTGTTGTCACCAATCTCGGGTGGGTGAAAACTCGAACACCTTGAAGAAACCCACATAATCACGAAAGGAACATGCATACTCCACACCGACTGCTCTCAAGGTTACGATTGAATCTTGGTTTCTGGTGCTGTGAGCCAGCAGCTCCTCCAAATGTGCCAACGTTCTGCCGATGTTATAAGGTCATAAGGAATAGGAGTAGAATTAGCCATTCAGCCCATCAAGTCTACTCTGCCATTCAATCATGGCTGATTTATCTCTCCCTCCTAACCCCATTCTCCTGCCTTCTCCCCATAACCTCTGACACCGTACTAATCAAGAAGCTATCTATCTCCGCCTAAAAAAATATCCACTGACTTGGCCTCCACAGCCTTATGTGGCAAAGAATTCCACAGATTCACCGTCCTTTGTCTAAATAATTTTTTCCTCATCTCCTTCCTAAAAGGACATCCTTTAATTCTGAAGCTATCAGCTCTAGTCCTAGTTTCCCCCACTAATGGAAACATCCTCTTCACGTCGACACGTTGTTGATTTAGTTTATTAAATTGGAATTATATCTCACCCCCTACCTGCTCTGTTAGAGCTGAAGGACTAACGCTTCTGTTTCAAGAACAGGAGGGTCCCCTTATATCCCCACCAGCATTCCTCCTTCAAGTAACACCACAACAGAATAATAACATTGGTTTTCACCTCATGAGATCATGCAATGTACTCCATGTCATTGTGACCTCCAGATTCAGCACAATTGGAAGGACTCCAATTCCCCTCTTCTCAAGAGCTTGAACCTTTCGAAACACAGCTGTCCTTAAACAATACCCATACATAATACCCATTCACCAATCACCCAGGCCCAAGTTCATGGCCATTCTTGATTTCATATCCCGCTCCACAGATTTTCCACAACCTATCAAAGGCTACCCCACTCTTCCACTTGTGGAAGATTGACACAAAATGCTGGAGTAACTCAGCGGGACAGGCAGCATCTCTGGAGAGAAGGAATGGGTAACATATCGGGTCGAGACCATTCTTCTGACCATTCCTTTTGATTATGAACTCTAGCATATACCCGAGTTGAATTATTTCATCTTTGGCCAAATCAGGGTGGAGCTGATGAGACCGTGCGAGAGAATGGGTTGGAGAGAAGTTAGTGGCAAATGTCTCTTCTCTAAATTAAACGCTGACTAAATTTTCCATTTACAACTCACTCGTAATAGTAAGATTAAATGAGAACTTACCAAGTTCGAAGGTTGATCTTTATTTTACGAGGAGTTGCGGTGAGGGATTTCGTGAAGACCCCGCCAGCACGCATGCGCGACATCCTTCAAAGCAGCGGTTTGGAATCACAGAACGCACCATGACTGAAAATAGTAAGATGAAGAACGTAGAACTTTCGAGTTGACCTTATGATAGAGGGTGGGAGCGGGGGGCACGAAATCCCTCACCGCAACTCCTCGTAAAATAAAGATCAACCTTCAAACTTGGTAAGTTCTCGTTTAATCTTACTATTTTACTTCGGAGTCACGTGAGTGACTTCGTGAAGATTTCAAAGCTCTGTGATTTCATGCCCTGGACAACGTCCATGCTATCACACTGCCGCCAGTCTGATGGAGGAAGGCTGTTAATGCAGTTCAGTCGAAACTGGCTGAAAAATAATGCAATTTATTAACCATATAATAACAAACAAATAACCCCTAATTTGGGGACAAACATTCACTGAGCGGCTCCCAGCACAGCTTCTGCGAATGTCGCAGGGGCGACCATTGGCTTATTGTAGAACCTTTGGAAGGTTGCTTCACTGGCCCAGCCTGCGGTGGCGAGGATGTGGTCCATGGGCACCTCCATGGCCCTCGCCGCTGATGTGGATGCAGCCCTAGTGGAATGAGATTTTAAAATGTTAGTAGCGACTCCTGCTGCACCCAACACCGCCCTGAGCCACCTGGCGATAGTCTGTACAGTCATCCGATGATGTGGAGGTTTGTGGCTGATGAGGAGCCCCTGCTCATTCTTCCTGATGGTTCTTGTAACTCGGATGTAGTGGTGGAGATGGGTGACTATGCAGAGGGTGGCATCAGTAGGGTATGCCCGAAACTCCAACTGCAGCCCATGAGCCCCTGGCCTGTGCTGCTTCATTAAGTCCTGGACAAAGAAATTCATCTGTGTAGGGGTGGAACCCATGCTATCCAGTCACAGTTTTTGTAATGCCTGGACTCGTTGGGCTGTAGTCAGTGCCATCAGCATCACCACTTTGCGGGTGAGCTGTTTGAGTGGTAACTCGTTCATTGGAGACCAGCCCCTCAGTAGGGCCAGAACGATCCCTACATCCCAGGTGAAGGTGTATCTGGGCCGTGGAGGGTTGGTGTTAAACACTCACCTCATGAATTTAGGTGGTTTGAGCCTATACCTATGTCCAGGTATGAGGATAGTGCACTCCTGGCGCTGTTGATGGCACTGTAGCTAAGGCCAGCATCGAAATGAAGGCCAGCTAGGAATTCCAGGACATCAGGGATTGTTGCTGTGTTGGAAGTCATGTTGGTACGAGAGCAGAATGCCTCCCACTTCCTGATCTGTGTTAGGTACTGTCTCCGGGTTGATTCTCGGCATGATGCTGAGATGAGTTCCATGGCTCGTGGTGAGATGCCCGCCTTGATGAGTGGTCTTTTTAGAACCTTCAGGCCAACAGGTTTAGGTGACCATGGCATGGGTGACTGTCCCCCGTTATGGGGTGTGTAACTAATTTGGGGTGTTTCCCAATCGAAATCCATGGTCGTTTCAAAATTGTAAAGACCATCGGGTACCATGGCTGTGTAGGCCAGTCGGGAATGATCAATATGCCAGTTGCAGAATCCAGTTTAATTTTCTGCAATACCCGACTGATGAGGCAAAATGGGGAAAATGCGTAGCAAAACCATTTCCCCCAATGGATAGAAAACGCATCCATTGCTATCGCCCCAGGGTCTGGTTCCCAAGACACATACGTTGGTATCTGATGTTCAACCTGGACGCAAAGAGGTCAATATGTGGTGTCCCATAGTGAGCTATAATGTCTCCAAATATTTGGGGGTTCAACATCCACTCGATGTTGTCATTGAATACTCGTGACCTGGTGTCCAGCACTGTATTAAGCTTCCCTGGCAAATAGGTTGCTGTAATCCAAATATTTCTCTCGATGCACCAGTGCCAAATTGTGTTTGCCAATTCATCACAAGATAGCGACCTGATACCACCAATATGATTGATATATGCCACCACTGTTGTGTCATCTATTTGGAGGCGGAGTTAGTACAGTAAGCCCGCAGTCCATGGAAAGCCCCTAACATCTCTATATAATTTATCCCGTGTGACTGAAGGAGGGTAGACTCATGAGCGTCCCATCGGCCACCACAACTGGACATGGTGTCAGTTGCATCCCAGCCTTGTGCGCTTGCGTCAGTCTGTAGCACGACGGATGGGTTGCTTACTATGATGGGTGTGCGACACTCGCTAATATTGTCAATCCACCATTGTAGCTCGGCTCTAGCCTTTGGTGGTAATCGGATTGGTCGATCAAAGTGCCCAGCATTTGCTTTTAATGCTGCAATCCTTGTACTTTGTAAATTTTGGTAATGTTACGGCCCTAATTGTGCAGCTGAGAATATAGCTACCAGTTTCCCTATTACTTTTGCCGTTTGCCGGATGGTCGGTACCCTGGCGCAAGCAAGACTGTGGCACGCTTCTTTTATAGCAATAGCTTTGTTGGTTGGGATGGTGATCATCATTAAGGTGGTGTCTAGGGTGAACCCCAAATAATCCATAATCCGTGATGGGTGCAGTTTTGACTTGTCTGGATGGATTACAAATCCTAGCTTCTCGAATAAAGACTTAGTTGCTGTAGCTGCCCGTGTAGCCAATTGGAGGATCTGACCCACTATTAGGATATCATCTAAATATGCCATGACTATGTAATTTGTTGTCGAAGGAGAGCCAATATAGGTTTCACTAATTTTGTAAATAGTCTGGGGGCTGTGGGGAGACCATTGGGCAATGCTTTGTATTTCCACAACTGTTCCTTCCAGACAAATTTCAGAAACTTTCTGTGAGATTCAGTGATGGGCACTGTATAGTATGCATCTTTTAAATCGATGCAGGCCATAAAGTACCCCGGGTAAAGCATCTGCTTGGCTGTTTCAAAGGTATCCATTTTAAAGTGGGTACATTGTACAAAAGTGTTCAGCTCAGTTAGGTCTATTATAATTCGACACCCCCCATCTTTTTTGATTTTGGTGAAGATGTTGGACACAAACTCAAGGGGTTCGTGCGTTGTTTTCCCAATCACCCCTTTTGCTGCTAGCCATAAAATTTCGGCATGTCCTGCTTCAACCTCTTTTTGGGAGAGTGTAAATTTCCGATGAGGCGAATGCTGGGTAGGGGGATTTTTACCATCGATGAATTCTATGACATAACCTTGAACACTTTGTAAAATAAACTCGTCAGTGGTGATAGTATCCCAAGCTCCCCTAAATGCCCGCAACCGTCCCCCAATTTGTGCAGGAAGGAATGCTACTGTCTGAGAGGAACCAGGCCCCCTTACCTCCATGGTTAGCGGCGGGTCCTGGCGAATGTCGTTTTGGGTGGACGTTGTGGAGGTTGTCGGGATGGCGGCCGCATCTTCCATGCAGGCCGCTGTTGGCCTTGCCCTAAAAAAGGCCGCTGTGGTTGGGGAAGAGGAGGGGGATAGGCCCTTGGCGTCCTATCCGGCTGCCGTGGTTTCCAGTTGGTATATGGTTGTTGCCGGTGGTATGGGTGAGGTCTAGTCGAAGGAGGTTTCATTAGGCCTGCTGTTTTGGCCTCTTCGTCTAGTTCCTTCACTTGTTTGGACAGATCTCCAAACAGTTGATGAGGCGGTGGAGCGGACAAATCCCGCCAATACAACCCCGCAAATTTGGGGTTGCGAGTGGGCTTTATGGAGCTCTTACGCAGGCAGTTGATTTCATACTGGGCGTTGCATAAGAGTGCCAGGGCATCTTGTTGCTCACTAGACACATTGTCCCCATCAAGGGTCCTAGCAAACGCCGTTATGCCCGTGGAGAGGACCTTCAAGATACGCTGGAGGCGGACATCCTGCATCCTGGTGGCCGTGCTCAAATGTCCCCAGATCTGAGCGTTGACCAGGGGAACACTGAGGTTGATGCAGTTCTGGGGTGGCTTTATTTTCTCCATTGTGTCATTAAGTACCTGACCCTGAAGTTGGTGGGTGGTCAGGTAATCAATGGTGCCCGCCAGTTTGTGGTGCAGGGGTTCCCCAGTTTGTGTGGTTGTGGCAAACTTGCCCACCACGTCCAGCATATCCTCCTCGTGCTCTGGCGCAGCGGTCACTGGCTGTCCCGGGTCATCTTCAAATACAGCGGCCGGGCAACTGCTGACACTTCTGGCTGGTGAAGACGAGAGGCTGAGTGGACTCCTGGCGTGGCTTGTAGAGGCCCGCGAGTCCCGGTCCCTGTCCCGCTGGAGGAGTTGCTCCACTAAGAGCTCCAACCGCTCAATGCGACCGTCCCTGCTATCTGCAGCGGACAAGCCGACTTCCCCAGGCCCTGCGATTTCACTGGGGCTTCCACCATCGGACCACACCTCCGTAAGGTGCAGTCTAGGGTCCAATGGCAGGTCGTCGTGGCCTATTGCCCACGTAGGCTCATACGACTCCCGCACGGACTCTCCGCTAGTCTGTCTTCTCCCAGACTGTGGCGGCCCACCTGTCTGGTATGAAGGCAGGTGAGTTGGATCGGCGCCGGCCCCCGGAACCTGGCTCCCCGGCGTCCGTGCAGGCTTACCTCCATTGTCGCCCAATATTCGGCGTGGAGGCGCATGGTCGGCCGCTCCCAGAGCTAAGCTGACTGACCGTCTACTGCTGCCACCAACGCCCTTGACCGCAGCCTGACGAGGTGTTTTGCCGGCAGCACCTGCTCCTGCAGGCTTGCTCGACGCAGCAGTAGTTTTGCCAGACTGCCCTACGACAGATATCGCTGGCAGTTGTACGTGGTGGCGTGCAGCTGCAGGGCTCCCCTGCAGCGCAGCTGTCCCCCGGCCCAGACCCCGTGGGTCTGCTGGATCTCGGGGTGAGGTCGCTGGTGACGAGCGAGGCTCCTTCCCACGTACCTGTTTTGCCCCGCTTTTTCTGGGGGATGGGGGCTCGAAGTCTGGATCAGCAGTCTCCTGTGCGGTGAACCATTCAGGTGATGAGTCAGGCGCTGGTGTAACGGGAGCGCCCGACTTCCGCATTCTTACCCCCAAACGTCCCGAAGCAGCCGGTGGTGCTTGCAGTTCCGGTGACAAAGGCCGCTGGCTGGTCGATGCCCCACGGCTCCTGGAGAGCGTCGCCTTCCGTTTCCCTTTGTCCATCCTGTGGGAGTAAGGTAAGTACTTACCTGACGGTCCTTATGAACGAGCTGGTGGAGAGAGCGCACTCCCCCCCCCAGCTTGTCGAGCAAATGCGCGCGATGATATGTCGCGCATGCGTGCTGGCGGGGTCTTCACGAGGTCACTCACGTGACTCCAAAGTAGAATCTATTATGACATTCCATAAAATCCACCTGTTGCCAACAGTATAATGTCACATTTTGTTTAGTAGTCACCACTGGAACATTTCAATATACTAAAGGTACTATTTAAAGGCATGGTATTGCGGTTTTGCGAAGTGGCGGTACATTTAATTAGTTGTTCATGAATTGCTCTGAAATGCAATTGATATATAATTGCTCCTGAGATGATAGAGCATCCACAAATGTCTTGGTTTTAATTCTAATCGGTTCTTTGCAGCTCTTTGGAGGGTAACACAAGATATGTCAAAAAGCCTAGCTTGACTTAGCACTTTCTGCATTGTAAGCAAGTTACTTTTCCCAAAAGACGGCGATTCCAATTATAATTTTGCAAAAATATAAAAACAGCTGTCTGCCCCATTACAGTAAAGTTGCTAATGGCCATTACTTAACCTTCATTGACCAGATGTGGGTGGAGAGCCATGACTCTACCGAATCTCTGCTTCGTTCTACTTTAATTAGTTCAAATTCTTGCTTTCCATGTCTCTCATTCTGAGCCCCCCAGGCATGCAAAACCATCTGAAGCCTTTGCAGGCAGTTGCCTGATTAATAGACTCTGTTCAATCATTTGATGTTAAAGGCAGGGCCTTTATTATCTCAGTTAGGAACCCTTTTATGACAGGGGGGGACTGCAGGAAAAAAAGCCATAATCTACACATTGTGCCTCTATCATTATGCTCCAGACAGTTTCCTGTATCCTTGTCACGAAACAAGCAGCACTGTTCCTCCACATGACAACCATTTATTTTCTCCAACAACACTGGAGAAAATCAACTCCATCCAAGATGAAACAGCCACTTGATTCATACCCCATTCACCATCCAAAACATTCACTCTTCACCAATGTAGCTGCTCAGCCAGGCTACCCTGACAACACCTTGCCCACCCATAACCACTATCGTAGATGGTTCAATGGTACTTTATGTGTTCCATGTACCAAGGTACAGTGAAATTCATCTTTGGATATAGTTCAGTACAGGCACCCACTATACAGAAGCACTTAGATACTTCTTAGATAAGCATCTCAGATACAGTACGTTTATAGCAGGAGTACACTAAAACAGTATACAGAGTCACCAGATTTTGGTGCCATTTTGAATAAGTGCAGGGTTCTGGACCGGACCATGAAGGGCTGTTGTCCTGGTGGCGTTGCGGAATTGGCCTGTCACTATACCGGCCAAGGCTGCGCATGGTCCACGTACTCTGCCTCTTGAATCTGTGCCCAGACCAGCGGAGCCCCAGGCTGTTTCAGGGCCTCCAACGCCCACTCCACCATTAAGATAGGCAAGGGTCTGGGTAGGCTGGGTTTGTTTTCCTTGGTGCAAAGAAGACTTGGGTGTAATTTTGGGGGAGGCGGAGTTTCTATTAGAGGTATACAAAGTTATGAGGTAAATAGATAAGGTGGATAGAAGGAAGCTTCGCCCCACAATGCAGATGTCTACAACCAAAGGCTTAAGATGAGGAATAACCAGCACAGAGGAAATGTTTTTTCATCCAAGTGATGGTTGCAATCTGGGACTCGCTGCCTGAGGAGGTTTTGGGGCAGCTATTGCCACAGATTTAAAAGATTTGTGGAAGGACTCTGAATTGCTAAGGCAGAGAAGTCTATGGATAAAGTACTGATCAATGGGATTAGTATAGATGGGTACTTGATAGTGGACTCAGGGGTCTGTTTCTGTGCTGGGTAACTCCATAAGTCTAAGAATACCACCTATAGGTTCTCGAGGTCACACAACATCCTGACTCGGAAATATATTGTCATTGCTGGGACAAAATCCTCAAATACCCTGCTCAACAATGCAGCTAATGGAAGAACTGCAAGTGGTACTACCATCCCCAGGAGAAGTAGGAAGGGGCAATAAATATTGGCCTTGCCAACATGCATAAAAGTGCCTCCATTGATACTCATGCTTTCTGATATGGTATTACTGTACCAAGAAAACTGCAGAGAGGAAATCAAGACCTTTTCTACTATTTACTATTGGATAAGCTTCAATAAGGTTCCCCTCCATGGGCATTCTGATATTGCCCTTTTAGTTGTCGTATGAGACCGGGGAATATCAACGTTTGACAACTGGTCTCTGCAGAGTGCCCAGTCTTGGCACAGAATTATTTAAGGCATAAATACAGGAAATTGTAGGAATGATGTTGGGAGAAGCAGAGAATGATAGAGGTTTTGAGATTTCTTCCACAAGCAGCAATTGATGCTGGGCTATGGTAATACATCACATAAACAGGCCTTTCAGCACATTGTGACATGCCAATGGTGGTGAGATTACTCAGGGTGTTGAAGCCGAACTCACCACTGTCACAATTTATTAGTTCATAAGTTATGAATGAGATCATTTGGCCTATTGTGTCTACTCTGCCATTCAATCATGGCTGAGCTATCTTTCCCTCTCAATCCCATTAGACAATAGGTGCAGGAGTAGGCCATTTGGCCCTTCGAGCCAGCACCGCCATTCAATGTGATCATGGCTGATCATCCCCAATCAGTACCCCGTTCCTGCCTTCTCCCCATATCCCCTGACTCTGCTTACTCCTTATTCTTAAACTGTGGCCCCTGGTTCTGGCCTTCTCCTCATAACCCCTGGCACATGTACTAATCAAGAAACTATCACTCTCTGCCTTAAAAATATCCCGAGTCCTTGCCTCCACAGTCTTTTGTGGCAATTAATTCTACAGATTCACCAGCCTTAGTGATGGAACGTCTTGGGGAATATGGATAACTGATGGTGTCAGTTGCAGATTTGCTTTGGGGAGTCTTTGTGTGAATTATGTTCCACAGAATTCCCATTTTATGCCATTTCTACCCTTCTACCCTTGCAACCATAATATTTATACAGATGGTCCAGTTAGGTTAATGTTAACACCCAGATTGTTGATGGCGGGGATCAAAGTGATGGTCATGCCATTGAGGTAGTTAGAATCCTTCTGGAGCTGCACATTACTAGGCAGCATGTGGCAGGCATTTTTATTGCCATTCCTCAGCCCATGCAATGGCCTTGCAGTGGGCATGCGCTGCTTATTATGTGAGGAGTTCTATGTTTTTAATTTGATTCTAACCGCAACAGATCTCAGCTGGACCACTTTAAATTAGAACCATGTACAAAACTGACTGCAGAGCTCAGATCTGATTAAGAGTTCTTGGAGAAATAAAATGCAGTGTTCTTTTACTTTGTTGAGTACTTTATATGGCTGTGGGCCTTCAGATATTAGCAACAACTCAGCGGGTAGTGCTCTTGCCTCTCAGTCAGGAGTTGTGTGGGTTCAACCTCATTCCAGAGACTTAAACACAGAGGCTTGGTTAAGTGGTGCAGGATGACTCGGATCGCAGTTGGGATGTTAAATCAAAGTATTTATGCCGAGTTGGTAGGAAACGACTTAAGGGCCTGTCCCACTTGGGCGTCATTTGTGCGTAATTTACGCGGCATCATTTATGTGTCACGACGGATGCATGGTGTGCATTACGTGGGCGTGGTGCGTGGTGACATAGGCAGTGACGCGCGGTCACCCACGGCGCCCCAGGATTTTGGGATGTACAGGCCCTTGTTCAAGAAGGAACTGCAGATACTGGAAAATCGAAGGTAGACAAAAATGCTGGAGAAACTCAGCGGGTGTGGCAGCATCTACGGAGCGAAGGAAATAGACAACGTTTCTGGCCGAAACCCTTCTTCAGACTGATGTCACGAAACACATCAGTCTGAAGAAGGGATTTGGCCCGAAACATTGGCCATTTCCTTCGCTCCATAGATGCTGCCTCACCCGCTGAATTTCTCCAGCATTTTTGTCTACCTTCGATTTTCCAGCATCTGCAGTTCCTTCTTAAACATCATGTCATTGCCATTTGTGGGACCTTGATGTGAGCCAGTTGTCTACTTTGCTTCATGATTATGCCTCAGAGCGATTTATCACCGATAATCTGGCACCCTCGGGACTTTGCTGGTTCTGGGCCAGCATACATTTTCTAGACTATTGGATATTGTTCCTATTAGTACACTAACGTACTCTACATTGACTGCTTTTTGGATGGTATGCAGTTGAATAATAAATTTTTCAGTGAACAAGGTGAATTTAAAGAGAGCACTGGTAGCAAAACTTGGTGAGTTTGATGGGAATATGGGATCAGGGGTTGTGTGGATTAAAAAGAAACATTGGATTGGAACCCCAGGTAATTTTAAAGGGAGTGTGAAAACATAACAGGCTAGAATTTAGAAGACTGAGGGGGGATCTTATAGAAATGTACAAAATTCTTATGGGGTTGGACAGGCTAGATGCAGAAAGATTGTTCCCGAAGTTGGGGAGGTCCAGAACAAGGGGTCACAGTCTAAGGATAAGGGGAAATTCCTTTAGGACTGAGATGAGGAAAACATTTTTCACACAGAGAGTGGTGAGTCTCTGGAATTCTCTGCCACAGAAGGTAGATGAGGTCAGTTCATTGGCTATATTTAAGAGGGAGTTAGATGTGGCCCTTGTGGCTAAAGGGATCAGGGGGTATGGAGAGAAGGCAGGTACAGGATACTGAGTTGGATAATCAGCCATGATCATATTGAATGGCGGTGCAGGCTCGAAGGGCCGAATGGCCTACTCCTGCACCTATTTTCTATGTTGCTATGACTCTGGTGAATATACACCAAGTTATAAGTTACAAGATAGAGCTCCAGTGAGCATAAAGATAAAGTGTGAAAAACTAAAGCAGATGCTGAACCATTGGCATTTTACTGGACAGGGTAACAGATTATTGGAGTTTTACCATATTTTGCTGCATCCGGTGATATCGACGTGTACTTTAGCCAAGCTACATAGTTGAACCATGACTGGTATCAATTGCAAGATACCAATGACAGGTTAATCAGGCATACTCATCATTGGAATGTTCACCCTGCTTTTTATATCCATTGCTACATACGTGATTTTCCATTGAATAACCAACAAACTCCCAACATAGATGAATGTGGACAAGACAAGGAGTAAAGTTTCCACTGCAATAAGAATCGAAAACATTGGAAATACTCGCAAGGTCAGGCAGCGCCTGTGGGAGGAGGAACAGGTAGTTTCAGACCAGTTATTATCAAAGACCATAGAAGAGTACAGAAGAGGCACAGGCCTATGGGCACCAATGTCTGTGCCAACTATGATGCTGAATAAAACTAATCCATCAGCCTGTATATGGACTACATCCTCCCATTTATGTGCCTCATAAATATTGCCATCATATCTGCTTCTACCATCACCCATAGCAGGCACTTGTTCACAAACACCTCATAAATCTCATATAAATGTTTCCCCTCTTACTGTTAAGCAGTTCCCTCTGGTATTTAACATCTCCACCCTGGGGAAACTAAGAGTCTGAATATCTACCCTCTATTTATGCCTCACTTAATTTGATAAACTTCTATCAGGTCACCTGTAAACTTCCCTAAACCCTTCTCTTCCTTACAATCTATGCAAAACAATCCAAGTTTTTTCAACCTCTCCTTGTAGTTAATGCTCCCTAATCCAGACAAGATCTTGGTGAGCCTATTTTGCACCCTCTCCTAAGCCTTCAAATCCTTCCAGTAATGCATGAGCAGAACTGCATACCACTTATCCTCTGTCAGAAGTGAAAGAAGTTGATGTTTCATGTTTTAAACAAGTTCAGAGGTGGTGGGGATGGAGCCAAAAGAAAAGTCTGATACAGGTGCAGGAGATCAAAGGGAAATGAATGGTGGTGTTGCAGGTTTAACGGGGACGATGATGGGATAACTGATAAAGTGGTTGATTGGTTCAATGGTGCGATGTTGCTGCCATTGTCACGTGCAAATGCACAGTGAAATTCTTTTTTTTTAACCTACAGCCCAATGCAGTTTTGCCATATCTACGCACAATCCCTGATTAACAAAGTGAACAGAAATAGTCCACTGAGCCCGCATGCAAGAGTGTTTTGGTGCTTTTTTCAAAGTCCAGTCCACACTCTAGGTCTCGTGAGCAGTGCCCGATCCAGGCAAGCCCCAGGCTGCTGCAGGGCCTCCAGCCATTGCCTTCCTTGGACTTGCGGATATGGCTGGGTCCAGAGAAGGTACAAAAAAGATCAACAGAATCTTTGCCAGTGTGTGCTGTCTGTAAAAATAGAAGCTTTGGTTTTATCTAAAATTAAATTCTTGCAGGCTACAACATTGCCAAGGCATTGTAATCAGCTTAATTGCAAAGCTGAGGGCAGAGATGTCATGGTTTCAAAGAAGTGTGAGCTGTGAATGCCAATATCTGAGAAGAATAAACCAGCCTTCAATGGAAACTTGAGTTTCACCTTATTTTTATTATAAATAGGGGCAAGAGTTTGTTTAATATCAATTTCCTCCAATTAAATTATTGTTTGTTACCTGATAATGTATGTGTTAATTATTCAAAGATATCAAAAAGCATATTATGTATAGGCCATAGCATTATGTATAGACCATATAGCATTTATGTATAGGAAGAATATTCTTGCTATTGAGGGAGTGCAGTGTAGGTTCACCAGGTTAATTCCCAGGATGGCGGGACTGACATATAAGGAAAGAATGGGTCAACTGGGCATGCATTCACTTGAATTTAGAAGGATGAGAGGGGGTCTTATAGAAACATACTACATTTTTAAGGGATTGGATAGGCTTGATGCAGGAAAAATGTTTCCCATGTTGGGGGAGTCCAGAACCAGGGGTAACAGTTTAAGAATAAAGGGCCTGTCCCACTCGATGATTTTTTTTCCGCATCATAACAGTGTCGCCAAATGATTGTGAGCATTTCAAAATCCAGTGGCGACAACAAAAATGTTGCGGCACTTGAGGAAACACCATCCGTCACGCCGTGTCGCAGCCGCATCACGCCGCAACTTTTTTTCGGTGACCTGATATGTCAGTCAACGATGCCGGCATTCGCTGAAAAAATCACCAAGTGGGACAGGCCCTTAAGGGGAAGCCCATTTAGGTGAGGAAAAACCTTTTCACCCAGAGTTGTGAATCTGTGGAATTCTCTGCCGCAGAAGGCAGTGGAGGCCAAGTCACTGGATGTTTTCAAGAGTTAGATAGATTTAGCTCTTAGGGCTAAAGGAATCGAGGGATATGGGGGAAAAATCGGGAACGGGGTACTGATTTTGGAAGATCATTCATGATCATATTGATTGGCGGTGCTGGCTCGGAGGGCCAAATGGCCTACTCCTGCATCTACTTTTCTATGTTTCTAAAAAAATATATAAAGAACTGCAGATGCTAGTTTATACCAAAGGTAGAGTGGTGTGGCTTTGATTCCACTCTCGTTGGACATATCCATTCAGTAATCTTGGGCTGTTGGAGCAATCCTACAGCAGGAAGTAAAGTGGGAAAGACCCCGAAACACAATTCCCAGTTTGCAATCAATTATAAATACACCATAACCCTGGAATCCAGAGGCAAATGAATTACAAACTCACAATCCGAAATGTATTAATGGTTTGATGTAAACCGTTCATTAAAACACTGAGGGAGTACGCAGCCCAAAAATAATTGGATGATTTTGTTGCATGTTCCTGTCTAAAACAGAAAAAAAAGGACTGTTATCTGGACTTGGTTATGTTGCTGAATTTCTGGAAAGGATTAAACTCGTGATCAGATATATCAAACAACTGTTGTCAAACATTGCTTGAGATCTTTATTCATCAGTAAAACAAAAAATGATAGGATCATGCAATGGTATTAAACACGTAAATTTTCCAAGACATTTATTAGAATTGTGTTTGCAACAGATTCACTGTTATACTGTTCCACGTACAGTAAATCAATTCACAAAAAAAAACAAAGACTTATATTGCTGTGAGTTCTGTTAGCTTCAATCGGAGCAGGATCTCACTGATGTTAATGTGAAATGTTAGTGAATGAGGGGGGAATATTGGTGGGGAGAGCAATTTACTGTTAAGCTTCAGCTTTGACAGAGGCCCATCAATGTTGACCTGAGCCAACAGAACAGGCAGAACCATCTCTCTGAAAGACAGCAATATGCTGTCACATAGCAACACAGTTCTTGAAGGAATAGTCTTTTGTGATATTTCTTTAATTCTTTTTGATCTTTCCCAGTTTAGAGAGGAACGCTCCCAGCATTAATGTGAGGGTTATTCGTCATATCCTGTATATTGGTCACACATTTTCTTCATATTTGACTGCTGCTCAATGTTACAATTATGTTTTTGTCATAATGATCAAGGAGTGAGGAGAATTTCCAACTTTTTCAGAAATGGTCTTAATCAGTAAATAAAGCATAGGTGAAGCCTTATCAACCAGAACATCCTTTCAACACTCGAGTAAACATAGAAATATAGAAGGTACACAAAATGCTGGAGAAACTCAGCGGGTGCAGCAGCATCTATGGAGCGAAGGAGATAGGCAATGTTTCGGTGCAGGAGGAGGCCATTCGGCCCTTCGAGCCAGCACCGCCATTCATTGTGATCATGGCTGATCGTCCCCAATCAATAACCCGTGCCTGCCTTCTCCTCATATCCCTTGATTCCACTAGCCCCTAGAGCTCTATCTAACTCTCTCTTAAATCCATCCAGTGACTTGGCTTCCACTGCCCTCTGTGGAGACCAAGTTTTTTCTCACCTCAGTCTTAAATGGCTTCCCCTTTATTCTAAGACTGTGGCTCCTGGTTTGGGACCATTGGGGCCATTGGGAAACATTGGGAACATTTTTCCTGCTTGTCCAGTCCTTTATATGTTTCTATAAGATCCCTCCTCATTCTTCTAAACTCCAGTGAATACAAACCTAGTCTTTTCAATCTTTCCTCATATCACACTCCCGCCATCCCAGGGATCAATCTCGTGAACCTACGCTGTACTGCCGCGATCACAAGGAGACCAAAACTGTACACAATACTCCAGATGTGGTCTCATCAGAGCCCTATACAACTGCAAAATAACCTTTCTACTCCTATACTGAAATCCTCTTGTTATGAAGGGTAGCTTAGGAATGGTATATTTGTAATGCCAAATTGTACTTTGTATCCTTATGACCAGGCTGATCGCCAATAGCTGCCAGAATGAGCCTGGGGATGTGGTGGCATTAAAAAATAGTTTAATGACCTCGCACTGCTCACAGGAACCCAACTCGATGTCTCAATATCTACAGCAAATGGGAAGGACTTTTATTTGACTGTGCAACAGACTGTGAGATTACACTTTTAACATCAATGGAAATAGATTCAGGGGAGATCTGAGGAATCTGCCTGCCAAATATAAAACACAGAACAACATAGGAACAGCCCCTTTTGGCCCACAATGTCTGTGCTAAACATGGTGCCAAGTCCAATTCGTATTTGCCTGCAAATAATCAATATCTGTCCATTCCCTACATATCCATCTGCTTGTCCAGAAGTCTCATAAATGCCACTATTGCGTTTGCCTCAACCAACACCCCCAGCTGCAGCGCATGTTCTAGGCACACATGTGTATTAAAACTTGCCTTGCACATTACCTTTAAACATTGCCCCTCTCACCTTAAAGCTGTGCTCTCTAATATTAAACTTTTCCATCCTGCGAACAAGCGTAATCCATCGCACAATGTTCAAATCATCCAGCATGCTTCCAAGTATCTGTCTGCATCTCTTCTCTAAACCCCCATCTCTCGCTCAATCCTTTTATGCTCGTGATCTCAAATCATTTGTTGGATTTATTTTTCTTGAATGTACTTGATGACTGTGCATCCAGTACTCGGTAGAGTGGAGTTCCAAAGATTTACAGAGGGAAGAATTTATTTTTATCTCAGTCTCAAAGTTCCCATGGAAACACATCTTCTATTTTGAGAGGTCCAAGGGTTGGGTTTTGATGCTAAATATTATCACTTAATGCATCAATGTGTGTATAACTGAGATAAACATGCTTTCCCCTTACTGCATCTGGCCGATCCATTGGCTTCAGGTAATAGTGATAGTGGTCTGATATTTCATTTAATTGATTTAATTTTTTCTTTCATTTCCAGATCAAGATACGAGTAATGAGTAATTCACAGAACATTTTTGCAGGTAAATTTAATTGCTGAAATTACTTAAAGCTTGTGATGTTTGCTCGGTAATGCTCAGCTGTCTTTAGTTTTAAGTTTTAGAGATACAGTGCAGAAGCAGGCCCTTCAGCCCGCCAAGTCCTTGTGGGCCAGTGTTCCATGTACACTAACGATCCTGCAAATTAGGGACATAGAAACATAGAACATAGGTGCAGGAGTAGGCCATTTGGCCCTTCGAGCCTGCACCGCCATTCAATATGATCACGGCTGATCATCCAACTCAGTATCCTGTACCTGCCTTCTCTCCATACCCCCTGATCCCTTTAGCCACAAGGGCCACATCTAACTCCCTCTTAAATATAGCCAATGAACTGGCCTCAACTACCTTCTGTGGCAGAGAATTCCAGAGACTCACCACTCCCTGTGTGAAAAATGTTTTCCTCATCTCGGTCCTAAAGGAATTCCCCCTTATCCTTAGACTGTGACCCCTTGTTCTGGACCTCCCCAACATCGGGAACAATCTTCCTGCATCTAGCCTGTCCAACCCCTTAAAATTTTTGTAAGTTTCAATAAGATCCCCCTTCCATCTTCTAAATTCTAGCGAGTTACAATTTACAACTTACAATTTACAATTATACCAAAGCTAATTAACCTATAAACCTGTACATCTATGGCGTGTGGGAGGAAACCGTAGATCCCGGAGAAAAGCCATGCAGGCCACGAGGATAACGTACAAACTCTGTACAGACAGCACCCATAGTCAGGATCGAACCTGGGTCCCTGGCGCTGCAAGGCAGCAACACTACTCTTGAGCCCTGTATAGACCTGCCAACAAATTATAGGTACCATGGCCATGCACAATGTGACCCACTCACACAAGTGAGCCAAAGCCTATTGTATCCACACAATGGTACTGACAATGTCATATTTCCAGCTATGTCAGCTGTCAAAAGTTTGAAGAACAAACATCTCTGATTCTCTCACTTCAAAATGCATTTATAAAACAGCTTTATCAAGAAAGTCTAAACTTGAAATCACTTTTAAACACTCAAAATGACTTATGTCATTAAAAGCATGAAATAAACCATATTAATTAAAAAGTGTAAATCTCCCTCCACTCAGTCTTCTTCCTTGCAGCCATTTCGCCACTCAGATGAATGGGTCTGTTGTTTCTGTGCCAGGAACATCAGCCAGGAAGCTGCCAGTGGGTTCCCACCACCAGTCTGGGTCTTTTCCATCCATGAGGGAGTCCTGATCTTCCCGATACCTGTGGGGGTTAACTTTTGGCAGGTCAACATAGAACCACCAACATTTCCCACTCAAGTCTGGCTCTCAGTTCATGGCACAAACTTCTCTGTCTGGACACAAAGAACCCATTTGAAACAAGAACATTCTTGCGTTTAAGAGTGTCATTCAATATTAGCTACGGGATCAGATTATAGGTGATGGGAAATGGTTTGCGGACAGAATCGGGGGCACAGCGGCAGCTGAGAAATTTTGCCTGCCACAGTAGAGTCTCAGGTTACGTTCCGTGATTCAGCGTCTGGGATGAGCGTTATTGATCCAAGGCATTCACAGTATAAGCAGATGATGCTCATAAAAGGAAAGGTATCTTCACAGATCACAAAATACCAACCTTTGGTGCAACACTTCTGTAGTCAACTGGTCATAAAAAAAAACGATGTTCCTTGCACTGCAGCAGCTGCCAAGACACCTCAAGGTATTTTCCAGCCAAAGAAATGCTTTCGAAATCTGGTCACTGTGGACAGCAGCCAGGGGACCCAGCAGGGGGTGGGGTGAAGGGAATGAAGGGGGGCCAGATGATGGGGGGGGGGGTGTGGGGGAGGGAGGCTGGGAGGGGAGGAGGGGCCAACTGTAGATAGGACTGTTGGTACTTCTGTAACTTTGCCAGCGCCAGACGCTTGGCGACACTTGTCTACTGCCCACACTGTATGCAAAACAAAGAATTTCCCTGCACCCAGGTACATGCGACAATCAATCATTCAATTGCACAGAAATATTGATATGATAAGGACTAGATTTTGCAATGGGGATACATTGCCATGAAGTTAGACTTAGTATTCTGTTGCACCTTTTACATTTCCACATGTTGCCTTGTCAGAGTTCCCCAGATGCCGAAAGCGAAGGAAACGTTGACCCAGGAACTGAAACAGATGAATTAGGAGCAGGAGTTGTCCACTCAGCTGCTTGAACCCTGCTCTGCTGTTCAATGAGGTCTTGGCTAATCTGATCATGAACTCAACTCCACACTCGTGGGTACATCTGACAACCTCGGGGTGGCATGATGGCGCAGCGGTAGAGTTGCTGACTCACAGCGCCACAGGCCCGGGTTCGGTCCAGACCACAGGCGCTGACTGTACGGAGTTTGTACGTTCTCCCTGTGACCACATAGGTTTTCTCCGAGATCTTCGGTTTCCTCTCACACTCCAAAGACGTGTAGGTTTGTAGCTTAATTGGCTTTGGTTGTAAGTTGTCCCTAGTGTGTGTAGGATAATGCTAATGCATGGGGATCGCTGGTCATCGCGGAAGGGCCTGTTTCCGCGCTGTTTCTCTAAACTAAACTAAACTAAACCTTCCAATCCTTTGCTTATGAAAAATATACTTACCTCTTAAAATTCTTGAAGATCTCCACTGTCCATTGTGGAAGTGCGTTCCAAAGACCTAAGAGAGAAAAATAAATCACCTCGTCTCTACTTTAAATAGACATCTCCTTATTTTTAAACAGTGATCAGAGAGATTTCCTTCTCTCTTCTTAAAGGGCCTGTTCCACTGTATGAGGTAATTCAAGAGTTCTCCCGAGTTCTCCCCTGATTCGAGCTCGTGTAATGTACGTAGCGGGTACGTAGGGGCTCGTGGATGTCACGTAGCAGCTCGTACGAGTAACGATAGGTACTCGGGAAATCCGGTAAACTCGTGACATTGTGAAAAATGTCCACGAGTAAAAAAAATACTCGTGATGATAAAAATTGTTACTTTTTAGTCGTACGAGCCGCTACGAGACATCCACGAACTCCTACGATCCCGCTACGGACATTCTCCGAGTTCGAATCAGTGGAAAACTTGGGAGAACTCTTGAATTACCTCGTACAGTGGGACAGGCCCTTTAGAGTACAGCTGTAACATTCTTCGCATTCATCTCAGAGGATGGATAGAGAGCCAGTTTAATGTCTCATCCTACACTCCATCAATGCTACCCTCCTACAGAGCAGCGTTTCATCAGTAATATGTTGAAACTTCAGCCAATGCTTACATGCTTTTTGCCTGTGGCTTGGAATTTAAACCCGCAATTTTCTGGCTACCTTCTGTAGCGTGGCAGACAGTGGTACGGGAAGGGCCCTCAAGGAAAGTTATATGAATTGATGTTAAGATATTTTCAACATGATAATGCTTAGCAATCATTCATTGAGCTCTAAAGATTTTTCCCAGCTGTCAAGCTCAGAGTACTGGAAAGCAGTCATTGTGACATGTGATGAATGCGTACACTAGCCTGATATAGTTGGATCCAGGCTAGTGTACGCATTTATGAAATTGGGTCAAGGGGGAAGGCCACCAAGAGGCCTTCGCATCGCCCTTCACATCTGAAAAATGGGTTCCATTCTTTGCTCCACTTTCTACTTTACTTTTCCATTCCTCCCACAGCTAGAACATCTGAATTAACTCATCTCAACTTGATCTAATTGGGAGGCTTTCTCAGAGCCCAAAGTGCTGGAGTAACTCAGCGGGTCAGGCTGCATCTCTGGAGAAAAAGAATGGGTGACGTTTCGGGTCGGGACCCTTCCTTAGAGGCCATGTATTCCCTCTCTTTGGATGCAAGTGTGATCTGTGATCTGGAATCGGGTGTTCGGAAAGAGTTAAGGATAGTTTAGTTTAGTTTAGTTTAGAATTCAGCGCAGAAACATGCCCTTCAGCCCACCAAATCCGCACTTACCAGCGATCCACACACATTAACACTATCCTACACACACTAGGGACAATTTACACTTAAACCAAGCCAATTAAGTTACAAACCTGGGGTACACAAAAGGCTGGAGAAGCTCAGCGGGTGCAGCAGCATCTAAGGAGCGAAGGAGATAGGCGACGTTTCGGGTCGAGACCCTTCTTCAGACCGGTCAGGGATCAGGGAAATGAGAGATATAGACGGTGATGTGGAGAGATAAAGCGAGTCTGGGTGAGGATGTGGTCATAGAGTTGGAGGGGTATCACAGAGGGGGAGCAGTTAGAGAGGAGGTTGTGAAACTGTCTCCGTAGGGAGGAGGAGAACTTCTTCAAACTAGGCATACCTTGAGGAGATATCGCAGTGGAGTAGACAAAGTGTTAAAGAAGGAACTGCAGATGCTGGAGAATCGAGGGTACACAAAAGGCTGGAGAAACCCAGCGGGTGCAGCAGCATCTAAGGAGCGAAGGAGATAGGCGACATTTTGGGTCGAGACCACGTCTTTGGAGTGTGGAAGAAAACTGAAGATCTCAGAGAAAGCCCACAAGGTCACGGGAAGAACGTACAAACTCTGTACAGACAGCACCCGTAGTCGGGATCGAACCTGGGTGTCCGGCGCTGTAAGGCAGCAACTCTACCACTGCCCACGATTAAGCAACCAGTTGACTTTTCAAATAACTACTTACGAACTTACGAAGACCCCTCTTATCATTGGATACTTTCTGTTCAAAGTTTCACAGCTGTTTTCTGTGAGCAAAGTTTGGACCTCATTTCATCTTTCTTTTGCAAAAATGTTTTATTTGGAAATATTTTCTGAAACCTTTGCCAATTCAAATGGAGAAAGAACAAGATGCTAAAAATGAGGCAAAGAGGCGGGAAGCATGGAGCTGTGAGATGATATTTCATCAAAGTCGTCATTTCAGGCACTGATAAGTTTCACAGAATGATTATGCTGCTTTATCTCTGCCAAGTGTTCATTGTGAGGAGGTGTAAGTAGGGCAGCACGGTGGCGCAGCGGTAGAGTTGCTGCCTGACAGCGCTGGGGACCCGGGTTTTCGATCCCGACTACAGGTGCTGTCTGTACGGAGTTTGTATGTTCTCCCCGTGACCTGCGTGGGTTTTCTCTGAGATCTTGGGTTTCTTCCCACACTCCAAAGACGTGCAGGTTTGTACAGTAGGTAAATTGGCTTGGTAAATGTAAAAATTATCCCGTGTGGGTGTAGGACGGTGTTAATGTGCGGGGATCACTGATCAGAGCGGATCCGTTGGGCCAAAGGGCCTGTTTCTGTGCTGTATCTCTAAACTAAACTAAACTAAACTAATTTCTCTTATGGATGCCTCAACTAATCTAATGTCTTGCCTTAAGCAGAACAATACCACCAGGGGAAGACTCGTGGGAAGACTCGTGGAGAGGAAGTTACTTTGACACCCGAAGGACAGAGAGAGCTACATGACTCCAAAAGACAAAAACAACCGATGTTACTGTGAGGTATGTATTCCGAAGCTTGAATATGATCAGATTTAGTAACGGAATTTTAATAGAACACAACCAGATTTTCCTCTGAAAATAAGAGCCTCGGGTTTCTGATGGTTTCTGCATTTTGTTTGTGCAATTCGACTTCTCACTTAACAACAGAAATGCCTGGAGCCACAACCCAACAGGAGTTTTAGTGAATAAATGTTTTAAATGTTAATGCAAAGAGCTATCCAGTATTAAATATCACTGGAGGTAACATTTCCCATGATGCTATAAGATGGTTAGATACATCATCTGGAGAAGAAAGTGCAGGATTCACATTTTTTGGGGGAAAATATCTTCAATCTAAGATATTTCTGCAGATTTCAACAAATGACCACCCCAGGTTAGACTATGTGCGGCTAAGGACCTAAAGCAATGTCAATTATTCTTAACTACCCTCTACTCTCTCCAGCAAGGCACTCAGTTACATAGAGCATAGAAAGGTTCAGTCTGAAAAAGCGTCTCGACCTGAAACATCACCTATTCCTTTTCTCCAGAGATGCTGCCTGACCCACTGAGTTCCTCCAGCTTTTTGTGTCTATCTTCGGTGTAAACCAGCACCTGCAGTTTCTTCCACCGCATAGATAGGTACTGCACAGGAACAGGTCCTTCAGCCCACAATGTACATGCCAAACATGATGTCACGCAAAATTAATCTCATCTGCCTGCACATGATCCATACCCTTACATTCTCTGCATTACCATGTGCAGATCTAAAATCCTCTCAATGTTCATGGTCAAATGAGGATTAGGAAATACATTCTGGACTTTTCTGCCCCACCCTAATCTAGTGGATGAACATTTAGCCAAAATATTCTCTCAGGGATTCAGGAACATTTCTTGCTCCCCTTGAATGCATCCTTTGTTGGTAGTCACGGATAGGGTGTATGCATCAGGTGGTGCTGTTGCTAGCTGCCTCCGCCCACGGTCTGGCTATCTTTTTTTATTTTGTTGCGATTAGAGTGTTTTTTAGTTTTTTAGGTTTTTTTCGGTGTTTTATGTGGGGGGAAGCTGGTAGGGCAAGAGGAAAACCTGGCGAGGATGCGGCTATTATCCGAGTCGCGTCCTTGCCCCCCCCCCCCCCCCCCATGGTCTACCAGCTGGATCGGCGCGGCCTTTCCTGCTGGACCGGACCAGAGCTTCAGCAGCGGCGGCAAGGCGTTGGAAACATCGCGGAGCGGGCGAGGCCTTCCTGGGATCGCCACTTGGAACTCCGGACTGCTGGGCCACTGCTCCAACATCGCGGAGCTGTGGGTGCGGAGCTCCCAACGCGGGCGGCGCTGACTTTAACATCGCGGCGTCCTGGGACCCTTTGCCGGGGGTCGCCAGCGCGAATCTCCGCCCAGCGCGGCCTGTGGACATCGGGAGCCGCGGACTCCGGTGGAAGGAGGCCGACAAGAGGTTCCTGGCGAGACGGGCTGAACATCGGGCCGCCCGTAGCGGCGACTACGAGGTGCTCGGGAGGCCGCGACCACGGGTGAACATTGGGGAACATCGGCGAGGAGGTTGACTGGACTTTGGTTCCTTCCCTCACAGTGGGGAACTTTGGTGCTGCTGTGGGGATGTTTGTGTTGTGCACTGCAGTGTTCTGTGTTTTGTGTTTTTTTTAATTTATTTTTTTTGTATGACTGTAAGGGAAAAATAATTTTGTTGTCTCTTCATTGAAGACAATGACAATAAATTAAATCAAATCAAATCAAATCATTCATCTGCAGCTCCTCAATTACTCCCAGTCAAACTCCAGGTAAATTGTCACTGCTGGTTAATCAATGAGATCAATTGGAGGTCAAAGTACAGATAAGTGACACCACGCAGGCCTTCATCGATCCAGAAGGCTGGGTAACTTGCTCTGATTCAAGTTCCATTCCACACTCCATGCTATTACAACAGAGGCAATGCCTTGAAGGTACCACACCGAGTGTGAAGTGCATTAGGATGTATGGAGACCATGGAGAGTGTGGGAGAAATTCAGATCTGCCTGGATTTTGGAATAAGTTTACGATGAACAATACGCCCACTATTTGTTCTCAGATTATGTTTTGACTCCCAAGCGACCTCAGTTGATTAATATTTATTGTGATCTTTCATAATACATCAAATTGAGACCTGGTGGTCAGATAATATCCCTGATAATGTAATCTGATCAAGCATTCAAGATTTCCCACTTTCTCCTTGTAATTCTTGGGCACATGTGCTTGAGAAGACTGCCTCAGTCCTAATGATGCTTCAATGGCAAATGGACCGTCGACAAATTACTTCTAAGTTTTTTTTTTAGTTTAGTTTTCTTTTAGTTTAGAGACACAGCAAGGAAACAGGCCCTTCGGCCCACCGAGTCTGCACTGACCAGCAATCTCTGCACACTAACATTATCCGACACACAGGAGGGACAATTTACACAGACGCCAAGCCAATTAACCTACACACCTGTACGTCTTTGGAGTGTGGGAGGAAACCGAGGAACCGCTGGTCACGGGGAGAAAGTACAAACTGCGTACAGAAACCACCCGTAGTCGGGATTGAACCCGGGTCTCTGGCGCTGCAAGGCAGCAACTCTACCGCTGCGCCACCGTGACTGCCCAATTGTTTTGAGTTTTCTGAGGATTATGTTGACTTCTTGCTCTTGCATCTTATTTGCCCACAGGATGCCAATTTTTTGTATTCTTCTAAATAATGCCTAGGTTGCAAAGGATTACCCTGCTGTTTATGCAGAGTAAGCCTTGCTCCTGTCAAGATTATCAATACATCTTCTCAACAGGGAGACAGCAGGGATCTCTATTTCCAGTTTACTTCATCTGTTTGCACGTACATTAACAAAAAAAGATTATGTAGCACAATTCACAACCCTGTAACATTCTAACTGATAATGCACGCAATGAAGAACTTTATGAAATGCAGTTACCATAACAATTATGGAACAAATCCACCCTGTGGCCATTTGGACACAGCGAGATCACACAAGCATCATCATAATAATTGGCCCAGAATCAGAACTCTAGACCATCACACAAACCAACCTTCCTCTTCTTCTTCTTCTTTCGTGTGGCATGCACAGCCTAAAGTTGTTGGGCAACTTGTTCTATTTGACCTTTTGTTTGTGCACGTCGAGTTGATTGCATTAGTCGAAACAGGGCGGACCACGTGAAGGTTGCAATCTTCCACCCCCACACAAACCAACCTCCCCTCCCATTGACTCCATTTACACTTCACACTGCCTCAGCAAGGCCACCAGCATAACCAAGGACAAATCACACCCCGGCCACTCCCTCTTCTCCCCTCTCTCATCAGGCAAGAGGACAGAAGTGCGAAAACGCACACCTCCAGATTCAGGGATATTTTCTTCCCAGCTGCTATCTGGCAACTGAACCATCCTACCAACAACCAGAGAGCTAATATCTACTTCATTTGAGACCCTCAGACTATATTTGAATGGACTTAACTGGACTTTATCTTGCACTAAACATTATTCATATTATTCCCTTTATCATGGATCTGTACACAGTGGATGGTTCATTTGTAATCAGGTATTGCCTTTCCACTGACTGGTTAGCATACAAAAGCTTTTCACCGTACCTCGGGTACGTAGCAATAAACTAATCCAAACTAAAATTAAGTTACACCCAAAATTCCCAACATCTGGAGAGATTTTCATTTCCTTTACTGAGGAAACGCTGCAATATCTTCGACATTGTATTTCAGATGAGTTGCTAAAGCAACGGATTTAATGGAATATAGTATAATTTTGAAAAGCAGGGGATTTCAATAAAGCCATCATTCAACACCATAACAGACGATTGCAGTGTTGTTTGTGGCGGCTTCATCACAAACTGGTGTCTACAGGACCAAAAGCACTTTGGTAGAACATGAAGTGGAACAAAGTGCTCAAAGTGAAGGAGAGTCTTTCTTTGAATGTCTAGCACTTGGTTGACTGTGAATCATGGACATGAATGGCATTTGCTTTATTTTTAAGTACTGTACTTTCAGGCTTGAAAAGTCAGTCCCAGACACATTTCCCTTGAGAGTGTTTGTAAGTGACTTCAGCGAATAATGAAAAACTCTTATGAAAAGCTACTGGGAGTTACCTCAGTAACAATAACTTAGTGGAACAATGCTGGAACAAAAAAACCCATTTATACCGTGTTATAATGTAGGTGCTTCACAGGAGCAAGGACGAAGGCCTGTTTGGGTCAATAGTTCATGTTATATTAGCAGAATAGGGCAATTTGGCCAATCAGGTCTATTCTGCCATTCAATCATGGATGATCTATCTCCTGCCTGTTCCCCATAACCCCTGGCACCCATACTAATCAAGAATCTTTCAATCTCTGCTTTAAAAATATCCATTGACTAGGCCTCCACAGCCTTCCTTGGCAATGAATTCCACAGATTCACCACCCTCTGGATAAAGAACTTCCTCCTCTTCTCCTTTATAATGGGTTGTCATTTTATTCTAGGGCAATGGCTTCTGGTCCTAGTCTCTCCCACTAGTGGAAACATCCTCTCCACGTTCACTCTATCCGGGCCTTTCCCTATTCGGTAAGTTTCAATGTGGTCCCATCTCATCCTTCTAAACTCCAGTGAGTAAAGGCCCAGTGCCTTCCAATGTCCATCAGGGCTAGTTCAGTAGGGCTGGTGACCTAAAGCTTTGGCAAAGGAGCATCTTAAAGGGGAAGGATGTGCAGAGGCTTCAGGAGCTACAAACAATCTGCTGGAGGAAATCAGCAGGTTGAGCAGCTTTTATGGAGAGAAATGAGCATCAACATTTTGAGTCAAGATCCTTCATCTGCCGCCCACTGACCATTTCCCTCCACAGATATTGCTCGGCTCATTAAGTAATTCCAGCTGATGTATTCAGCATCTGCAGTCCTTGCAGTCCCAGCATCTGCGTTCCTACTTATGCAGTCAACATCTGCAGTCCTTGCAGGCCCAGCATCTGCATTCCTACTGGTGCAGTCAGCATCTGCAGTCCTTGCAGTCCCAGCATCTGCATTTCTACTGATGCAGCCAGCATCTGCAGTCCATTGACTAGGACCATTCTGGATGAAGGTTGTGCCGCCATTGGTAGTTCCTTTGGATTTGGATAGATGAGAGAAGCATCGATTCCTTGGAGCCTTGGAGGGGATTCCAAAGACAATGTTGAGATTTGAAAACACGGATGAGAATTTTAAAATCGAGGTACTTTAAAAAGGTGATGCTAATCACAGCTCCTGCAACTTTCCTACAAGCTAAAGGGTTGTTAGTCTTCAGACTGGAGATGTGCCACTCATTTGGGTTAGTTTTAGTTTAGTTTAGTTTTAGAGATACAACGTGGAAACAGGCCCTTCGGCCCACTGAGTCCACACCGCACACGTATACTATCTGACACACTGGGGATAAGTTACAATTATACCAAGCCAAACCTGTACGTCTTTCGAGTGTGCGAGGAAACCGGAGATCCCAGAGAAAACCCATGCATGTCACGGGGAGAACGTACAAACTCCGTACGGACAGGCACGTGTAGACTGGATCTAACCCATTTAGAACGGAGACGAGGAAACACTTTTTCACACAGAGAGTTGTGAGTGTGGAATTCTCTGCCTCAGGTGGCGGTGGAGGCCAGTTTTCTGGATACTTTCAAGGGAGAGCTATATAGGGCTCTTAAAGATAGTGGAGTCAGGGGATATGGGGAGAAGGCAGGAACGGGGTACTGATTGGGTATGATCAGCCACGATCACATTGAATGGCGGTGCTGGCTCGATGGGCCAAATGGCCTAATCCTGCACCTATTGTCTATTGTCTATTGTAACCCGGTTCTCAGGCAGCACCTCTACCGCTGCGCCACAGTGCTGCTCCACAACCATCTTGACCATTTGCTCTGCTGAAGCAGAGAGTTCATCTTGTGACGCTGGAGTGGAGATTGTTGGCCACTCATCTTCCATGAAAGCCATTTTGTGTTGTTAAAGCTGTGTAAGTATCGTGCCAATGGCCCTGTAATTGTTTCCTAATGACCTGTAAATCAGAAAGCGTGGTCATTTCATTATTCGCAGGCTATCATTGAGCGATTGAATGATGCAGTACTTTGCCGTAATTGCAGCAGGGTTCAAATTCAGTCACGGCAGCATTTCCAAGGCACGCACTTCATTCTGCATCTGGCTGCAGTCTGCAAGGACAGTCCTTTTCTCCTGTACTCACCTACGAATAGCAGAATCCTCCTGCCAAATGTCTATTTAATGTTGCTCTAATGAAAGCAGCACTGATTTATGCTTAGTAGATTCAAAAGATATTTTCATGGATAAGTTACATGAACTTTTACAATCAAACATCTTAGAAAGTAACTTTTATTTATATATCATGCTCTTGCAGTCCATAAAATCACAACTGTAGGCGTCAGGGTAGAGTTGCTGCCTTGCTGCACCAGCGACCCGGGTTCGATCCTGACTACGGGTGTTATCCGTACTGAGTTTGTACGTTCTCCCCATGACCTGTGAGGGTTTTTCTCCGAGATCTTTGGTTTCCTCCCACACTCCAAAGATGTACAGGTTTGTAAATTAATTGACTGTAAATTGTCCCTAATGTGTGTAGGGTAGTGTTATGCCCCTGTCCCACTTAGGAAACCTGAACAGAAACCTCTGGAGACTTTGCGCCCCACCCAAGGTTTCCGTGCGGTTCCCGGAGGTTTTTGTCAGTCTCCCTAATGGTCAAAAGTGGTTTCCGCTTCTTCTATGTTCCGGCGATTATTTCAAAAAATTCAAAACTGGCTGCGACTAAAAATAGGTTGCTGTTTTAAACATCGGTAAGACCTCCCTGGTGGAATAAAACTGGGTGAAAAAAAGGTCTTATCTTCCACTACCTGCAACCTCTGGCAACCACCTTCAACTAGCATCGCGACCGGCTTCGACTAAAAAATTCCCAATTTTTAAAACGGCAACCTATTTTTAGTCGCGGACTGTTTTGAATTTTTTGAAACTCGGTTGGCCGAAAGGCCTGTTTCCGTGCTGTATCTCCAAACTAAACAAAAAGCTGACTCTCTGCCTCTCTTCAGATGCTGCCTGGCCATGTTTTTTCTGTATTATTTAATGTTTAGTTTTAGCTGTATCTCCAAACTAAACTAAAAGGAAACTAAATCAGATTGCTGACCTTACTTCAGCATTCATCTAGGATTCCAAAGGCCTTGTTAGATACTTCATGCTAAGGAGAAATCTCTTTGCTTATTTCCTTCACAAAGTTCATAATAATCATTACAGATCTAGGTTAGGCAGAGGAGATTTACTAATGTGATAATGAGCAAGGTTATGTGAAGCGGCGGAAGAACTGGGGATGTTCCGTTTAGAATAGAGAGGACCTGTGTGAAGGAAGGAACTGCAGATGCTGGTTTAAACCGAAGATAGACACAAAAAGCTGGAGTAACTCAGCGGGACAGGCAGCATCTCTGGAGTGAAGGAATGGGTGTCGTTTCGGGTCGAGAGTTCTGAAGAAGGGTCTCGAGTCGACCCGAAACGTCACCCATTCCTTCTCTCCAGAGATGTTGCCTGTGTGGACTCGGTGGGCCGAAGGGCCTGTTTCCACGTTGTTCTGCTGTTACTTCAGATTTTTGTGTCTAAGGCCAGTGTGAACTTTGATAGGGAGGTTTGACATCATGCCAGACTGTTTACCCCTATCAGGAAGATGGATAAGCAGAGAACACAGACTCGAGGTAACAGCAGAGTCAACCAGCAGCTGAGATGATGTGACTTTACTAATGTACAATTGTTACAAATTAAAAAGGCGGTGGAAGCAGCTTCAATCGTGGTTTTCAAAAAGGAAAGGAACACATATTTGCAATGAAAAGATTGGCCGGGTTCCAGGGGAAGTGGGACTAATTTAGAAGATCTACTATGGGTACAATGAACCAACTGGTTTCCTTTCTATGCTCCAAGATGCCGTGATCACATGTGCAGTCATTGTTTTTGTGCTTACATGGCAAGTACAAAGAATAATACCCCAGCCTTTTCATTTCCTAAACCATGAGAACATTGCCTATTTTTTGCCACATCCCTTCACAGAATCGAGGACACAAATACTTTGTTGCTAATGGTGAGAATGGTACCTACTCTGTGAAAATTGTGCAAATGGATCCCACTGAATAATTTGATGTTTATGGAACCCAGCTGATTTGAAAATTGCTCACTGTAGGTGGAAATTGACAGCTAGGGAAGCAATTTCCGTACAAAGCCAAAGATGTGAATTAGGTCGGAGACGAAAATGATTGGGAACTGACTCTGAAGCTTTTCTGCTGTGACTTTTTGTGAAGTGAAGATGACTTTTCAAAGATTATCCTAATGCTTTCTGTCACCGGATGATTGAAAAGTGCAAA
The DNA here is from genome assembly GCA_035221665.1 of Okamejei kenojei. Classification (NCBI taxonomy): domain Eukaryota; kingdom Metazoa; phylum Chordata; class Chondrichthyes; order Rajiformes; family Rajidae; genus Okamejei; species Okamejei kenojei. Next base: position 20,871,975 of record CM069165.1, read on the forward strand.
GTTATTGGCTGCACAAAGATATTATAAGATCGAAATGTTAGTTTCCCTTCGTTGTTATATACCTCGGGAGCTGGGAAGAAGGACACAATATTACGAAGAGTTATGTTTATAGAAAAGCTCCAAAGAGTGATACGATGAATAAATAACTTTGAAAGGAGAAGCATCTAAATTCACCAAATACCTCTACAGTGCCGTTTCTTTCTTGAATATCTTTGAGGAACATCATTCATCTCGCCTGGTTTATTCTTGCTGAGATAACTAGGGATAATTCCTTATCCATGCCACTAATCTATTTTGTGAATGACTGCAGGCTATTTTTTTCCCTCCGTTCTCCGATCCATTTAGGTGTAAATGTGCTTCTTGATCTCATGTGTAAGAAAGAACTGCAGATGCTGGTTTGAATCGAAGATAGACGCAAAATGCTGGAGTAACTCAGTGGGACAGGCAGCATCTCTGGAGAGAAGGAATGGGTGACGTTTCGGGTCAAGACCCATCTTCAATCGGAAGCATTTTGTGTCTATCTTCGGTATGAGCATTAGGTTTGGTTCCGGATTACTTTCTGACTACCCGATCCTGACTACGAGGGCTGTCTGTGTGGAGTTTGCACGTTCTCCCTGGGATCGCCTGGGTTTCCCCCGGGTGCCCCGGTTTCCTCTCACACTCCAAAGACATACTGGTTTGTAGGTCAATTGGCTTCTGTAAATTGTCTCTAGTGTGTATGACCGAACCACTGTACAGGTGACCGCTGGTCAGCGTGGACTCAATGGGCCAAAGGGCCTGTTTCCATGCTGTATCTCTGAAGTCTAAGGTAAAGCAACGTTAATTAAATTCTCCATTTTCAACTAAACTCCCCACCCCACATGTCATCCCCACCCAATGCACACACTTTTCTCTCATTAACCCCATTACCCCAGCTCAGACTGAAGAAAGGTCTCGATCCAAAACATCACCCATTCCTTCTATCCAGAGACGCTGACTGTCCTGTTGAGTTACTCCAGTATTTTGTGTCTATCTTCGGTGTAAACCAGCATCTGCAGTTCCTTCCTACACATCCTATTCCTCCTATTTCTGCTCATCTCCCACCACTCCCTACTCCGTCCCATATTTTCTCTTTTTTCCACTCTTCTCTCTCTCTGCCATGTCCCATTCCACCCATATCCCCACCTCTGGCTTTACATTTCACTCATCTGGCACCCTTTTGTCTCCATTTCACCTTTAGCTTTTGTTCCTATCTCCACCTATTTGCCAATTATCCCTCCCTTACCTGAATGCACCGATCATTTGTCCAACCCCTACATCTCTTTACCAGCTTTCTGCCTTCATTCCATCAATCTGAAGATGAGTCCCGAGCCAAAATGTCTCCGACCCAATTGCCTCCAACAGATGCTGCCTGACCTGCTGAGTTCCTCCAGCACTTAGGTTCTTACTAAGGATCCCAGCATCTGCAGTCTTTTGTGTCTCAGTGGGAGGAGAATGAACGGACACCTGTACTGTTGTGTTCTTGCTTAGTTCGAGGACATAATGATGAATATCTCAGTCCACTGACAAGCACAGCCACAGTGACAGTATTAATAATTAAATAGTGCTACCTGCCTCAGGCACTGTGGCTCCATCCAAGCTTCCTTTGCCACATATTATCATCGCTCAGATGAGGCATTACACCGTGTCCCTGTCTGCCCTCTAAAGCTGACATTAAAATCCCTCTACACTGTCTCGATAAAGGCAAGCGAGCTGGCTGGAGTCAATATTTATTGCCGACTCATAAACACTATAAAAACCAGATCACCGGGCATTATACCTTCTTGCTGTGTGTAAATTAATTGATGCATTTCCAACATTACAACAATAACATTGTGATTACAATAATAATGATAACAATGATAACAACTAAACTCCCCACCCCACACGTCACCCGCAACCAATGCACACACTTTTCTCTCATTACCCCGGCTCAGTCTGAAGAAGGGTCTCGATCCGAAACATCACCCATTCCTTCTCTCCAGAGATGCTGCCTGTCCCGCTGAGTTACCCCAGCGTTTTGTGTCTATCTACCAGATCTTAGTCAGGTTGACAAGACCACTTAAATACAATGCAAATGTAACTTTTGTGGCTCATTTCTCAATAGAGCTGAGACCCGGAGAAGGTGCAGTTAGATTAGATTAGATTAGATTAGAGATACGGTATAGAGATGGGCCGTTTGGCCCTTCGATTCCATGCAGACCATCAACACCTGTTCACACTGGCTCTTATGTTATCCTACATTTTCACACATTTTCTGCACACTAGGGGCAATTTACAGAGGCCAGATAACCTTCCAACCTGTACGTACATCTTTGTGATGTGGGAGGAAACTTGAGCACCCAGAGGAAACCCGTGCGCACACGGGGGGAACGTGCGAACTCCGCACAGGCAGCACCAAAGGTCGCTCGATGAGGCAGCTGCTCTACCAGGTGCGTCACACTCACAGCACCGCCCTTGTGCCACTGTGTTACAATGGGGTTGAACCTTGGTTGGAGTCTGGTTGGAGTACTGTGCACGTTTCTGAGTCAAGTGTCAAGAGTGTGTAAGTGTCATGCGCAGAGAGAACAGAACAATTTTTTTTTTTTTTTGCTGCAACTTTAGGGGTACATTAAATACAACGACACAACAAATAAATACACATAAATGATCAGCTATTCTATGTAAACTAGACATTAGTATTGGGAAAGGTGCGGATTTACTGGAATAATGCCAGGCACAGCGGTTCATAAGATCATAAGTGATAGGAGTAGAATTAGGCCATTCGGCCCATCAAGTCTACTCCGCCATTCAATCATGTCTGATCTATCTCTCCCTCCTAACCCCATTCTCCTGCCTTCTCCCCATAACCTGTGACACCCATACTAATCATGAATCTATCTATCTCTGCCTTAAATATATCCACTGACTGCATCCACAGCCTTCTGTGGCAAAGAATTCCATAGATTCTCCATCCTCTGACTAAAGACATTCTTCGTCAACTCCTCCTAAAAGAAGGACCTTTAATTCTGAGGCTATGACCTCTCGTCCTAGTCTCTCCCACTAGTGGAAACATCCTCTCCGCATCCACTCTATCCAAGACTATCCAAGCTTATTAGAGGTACAGACATTAGACTGAGCAGAATGAACTAATTTTCCCTCGAAATCTGATGCATAATCAGGTAGGAAGGTGTTTCCATTTTTCAGGAGCATTTTTTGAAACAGGGACTATTAATGTAAGATAGTGATTACTAGATCCAATCACTGCTCAAGTTGCTTAGTTCCAGAGTTGAATCAAGAATCATGTCCAGAGTGTTTGTCATGTATAATGAAAGAGGTACAGTGAATTTCTTCATTGCTTGAAGCGGCATTTCAGGTCTGTAAACACAGTTCTCATGGATAACACAACAAAACAGAAGAAAGTTCAATTAATTTCTAAAATACTGTATACGCCCAAAGTCCTTAGTGTAACCAAGACAGTTTATAGTTTATAGTTTAGTTAATGTTTGTATGTTCCAGTCCCTTATGATCTTCTTATCACAAGGTTAGAAGATGTTCAGCCAGAGCTGAACACACTTCTCGGCATCCTCATACAATGGTGACTGTCTTGTCGTTTCTTGTGCTTCTTGTGGTGGAAAGATGGGTGGAAACAGGGGCGCGACGTGAACGCTCTTCCCTTGACCCCGTCTTATGGTTATTGGGAAGAAGCTGTTCCTGTACCTGGAGGTCACGGTTTTCAGACTCCTTCTTCACGATGGTTGGGAGTGAAATGAGATGATGCCAGGGTGGCTTGTTCACTCAATGATGTTGTCAGCCTTTTTGAAGCAGCGCCTCCTTTAGATCCCTTAAGGGCCTGTCCCACTTGGGCGGCGTTATTTGCGCGTCACGCAGGTGGCGCACGGAGATTTTTGTGAATCCCAAAATCCTCGGACGCCGCGCGTGTCACTGCCTACGCCACCACGCCTCACCACGCACCATGCGCGCATCACGTGCACGTCATGACGAGCGCGACGTGCGTCGTGACGCGTAAATGATGTCGCGTAAATGACGCACAAATGGCAGGCCCTTTACATTGCTCAGCGGAATATGAGGTGCTGTTCCTCCAGTTTGTGTTTGGACTCAACTTGACAGTAGAGGAGGCAGAGGACATAGTGTGGGAACAGGGTGGATGAGTTAGATACAGCATCTCGTAGTTAGTGCATTGGATCTGGATGGTGCACACTGCAGATGGTGATGCTTTCAACTCAGGTGTGAAACACAAATTAAGCTGACCAACAAAGTCCTTGATGGTGAAGATAGACACAAAAGGCTGGAGTATCTCAGCGTTTCCGGTGAAAATAGGTGACGTTTCGGGTCTAGGTCCTTCTTTAGATTGAGAGTGGGGGGGGAGGGGGAACCGAGAGATATGAAAAGGTACATAGAATGAATGAAAGGTGTGCAAAAGGACAAATCAAAGCCAGCAGTGATGATCAAGGAAAGGTGGAGCCCACAATGGTCCATTGTTGGCTGTGGAGAAGGTGATAATGAGTGATACAAACGTTGAAATTCAGCAGGACAACAGTGAAACTGGTACGACAACTAGGGCGGGGGAGGAACAGAGAGAGAAGGGTTGAAGTTAGAAAGTTGGAAGGAACTGCAGATGCTGGTTTATTAGGAAGGAAGAATTGTGTCTATCTTCAGTATAAGCCAGCATCTGCAGTTCCTTCCTACACATAAATCGTTGATAGTATTGAGCTTCTTGTTGGAGATGCACTCAGCCGGGCAAGCTCTCTCTCATACCCCTTCCTTCTCTGACCAGTCATTAACCAACACTGACTCTCTCGACCCATCTCACCCCATACCTACTCTGCTGTTCGACAGTTTCCCACTCTATGGCCCATTGAATAAATGTGTATTAACTTCACTCTTTCTCCCATACAAGCCAGTCAGTGAATCCAGTTCACAGCACTCGCAGAAAAATATCTTCGCTGGATGCTCATACTTCTGTGTTGCAGCAACTTCCACCATGTACCAAAGAAGCATCAATTGTGGATGTAATTTGCAAGGTGATGAAACTGGGCAAGCGTATAACACAAAGAACTGTATTGATTTTCACAGGCCTCCTTTTCAGAAAGTGAGCTGAAGTACAAGGGATCAAAAGGTTAAAATACTCTCTTTCCTCTCTCTCTCTCTCTCTCTCTCTCTCTCTCTCTCTCTCTCTATCTCTCTCTCTCTCTCTATCCCTCTCCCTCTCCCTCTCCCTCTCCCTCTCCCTCTCCCTCTCCCTCTCCCTCTATCTCCCTCTACCTCTGCTTCCTCTTCCCCCTCTCTATCTCTCTCTCTATTTCTCTCTCTCTCTCTCTCTCTTTCTCCCTCCCTCTGCTTCCTCTCCCTCTCTCTCTCTCTCTCTCTCTCCCCTGTCCCTGTCTTTTTTCTCACTCTCTCTCTCTTTCCCCCTCCTTCCTCTCTCCCTCTCTCTGTGTACATCGCCATTCCTTTCTCCCCCCCTCGCTCCCTCTCATCTCAGATTTGCAATTTGTCACACACACTGAGGTGCAATGAAATTCCTTGCTCACATGAGGCTCCCAGTGCAAATGGTTATGTATTAATGATAAGTACATCAATAAATACCACCACTGAGTGCAAAGCAACAGGAACTGTGCAAAACCTGTCTGGCACAAAATAATATTAAAGTACAAAATGGAACAACAGCACGAGGTAAACAGGGAGGAGGTCCAGCACCTGACAACCTGGTGTGCCAACAATAACCTCGTCCTCAACTCCCAGAAGACGAAGGAAATCATTGTTGACTTTAGAAAGAGCAGAGGGGGCAGACACAGCCCCATCCACATAAACGGGACTGAGGTGGAGCGAGTCTCCAACTACAAATTCCTCGGGGTACACGTCTCGGAGGATCCGTCCTGGTCCCTCAACACCTCCAAGCTGATCAAAAAGGCGCAGCAGCGCCTTTACTTCCTGAGGAGGCTCAAAAAAGCCCACCTGTCCCCCCAGATCCTGACCAACTTTTACCGCTGTACCATCGAAAGCATCCTGACCACCTGCTTTACGGTCTGGTACAGCAGTTGCACCGTAGCAGATAGGAAGGCACTACAACGGCTGGTGAAAACCGCCCAGTACATCATCGGTGCCCCGCTCCCTGCCATGGATGCCCTCCACCGAAAACGGTGTCTGAGACGGGCCGGGAAGATCATCAAGGACCCCTCCCACCCTAACCATGGACTGTTTGCCCTCCTACCATCAGGGAGGCGGTACAGGAGCCTCAGGTCCCGCACTAGTAGGATGAGGAACAGCTTCTATAACAACACCATCACACTGCTGAACTCGGAGTCCCGCCGATAGATTTCTCCAGTCTCTCCGTCCACATTGTCTGCTTCTGTATCTATTTATATATTGCTATTACTACGAACTGACGCTAAACTGCATTTCGTTGTACCCATACTTGTATCTGTGCAATGACATTAAAGTTGAATTGAATTGAATTGAATTGAAGGTAGTGTTCAGAGTAATGGTTTGTGGCAGCATCTCTGGGAAAGGGGTGTGAAAGAGGTGATTAGTTCAGCTTCCGGACACTCTCACTCTCCAGGTGGTTCAGGGCTGAATGTAGCAAGAGAGATGGCAATCGCCAAAAACTGGTGGGGGCTCTAGACTGTCTGTAATAAAGGTAAAACTTACAGAATAATGAAAGGCATAGATAGAAGATTGTCAAGGGTTTGGACACGCTAGAGGCAGGAAACATGTTCCCGATGTTGGGGATCCAGAATCAGGGGCCACAGTTTAAGAATAAGGAGTAAGCCATTTAGAACGGGGATGAGTGGTGAGTCTGTGGAATTCTCTGCTCAGAGGGCGGCGGAGGCAGGTTCTCTGGATGCTTTCAAGAGAGAGACATTGATAGGGCTCTTCAAAATAGTGGAGTCAGGGGATATGGGGAGAAGGCAGGAACGGGGTACTGATTGGGGATGATCAGCCATGATCACATTGAATGGTGGTGCTGGCTTGAAGAGCCGAATGTCCTACTCCCGCACCTATTATCTATTGTCTATTGTCTATAGAGTGGATGTGGAAAGGATGTCTAGGACAAGAGGTCATACGATGCGATACGATGTGAAACACTACGATACGATATGATCTGATACGATGGAACTTCATTTATCCCAGGAGGGAAACATATCCTCAGAATTAAAGGGTGCTCTTTTAGAAAGGAGGTGAGGAGGAACTTCTTTAGACAGAGGGCAGTTAATCTGTGGAGCTCATTGCTGCAGAGGGCTATGGAGGTCAAGTCAGTGGATATTTTGAAGGCAGAGATAAACAAAACTTTGATTAGAAGGGTTATGGGGAGACGGCAGGAAAATGGGATTATGAGGCAGGGATCAGCCTTGATTGAATGGGAGGGTAGACTTGATGGGCCGAAAGGTCTAATTCTACTCCTATGACTTGTGAACGTAATTATGGGCCATCACCAATCTTTCGAAGAACTTCATTATAGTTGATTTGGATAAGTAAGAATGTCAAGGGTTCACAGTATTCAATGCCCTTCTCGATGAAACCGGTGACAACTGGGGTCTGAAGAATGGTCACGACCCCAAACGTCACCCATTCCTTCTATCCAGAGATGCTGCCTGTCCCGCTGAGTTACTCCAGCATTGAATTCTCCAATTTTAAGTAATTACTAACTCTCTCCCCCCCCCCCCCCCCTTTCTTTCCCTCAATCCCTTTTTCCTCTACCTTCGGTATAAACCAGCATCTGCAGTTCTCCACTACACAACTGAGATGTACACATTGTGGCTGAATGAAATGATCTTGAACGTGTTTCAGTCCCCTGACTCAAGGCAGTGTTGAAGAAAATCTTCCAAGATCTTTGATTTTCTCCCTCACCCCAAAGACATACAGGTTTGTAGGTTAATTGGCTCGGTATAAATGTAAATCGTCCCCAGTGTGTGTAGGATAGTGTTAATGTGTGGGGATCGCTGGTCGGTGCAGACTTGGAGGGCCGAAGGGCCTGTTTCCGCACTGAATCTCTAAAACTAAAAAGTAAAGCGCAGAAATAGTCACCTGGGTTGGGCGCCCTCTTGGAAGAATTGCTGATGGAATTTAGGGAGTATGGTTTGTGAAGTTAGCTTGAATGAAGTTCCATCTCTCTCTCTTTCTCTAGTAACATATAATGTGGATAACTAATGTAACCCCACTATTAAAAAAAAGGAGGGAGAGAGAAAGCGGGAATTACAGACCAGTTAGTCTAACATCGGTAGTGGGGAAACTGCTAGAGTCAGTTATTAAAGATGGGATAGTAGCGCATTTGGAAAGTGGTGAAATCATTGGACAAAGTCAGCATGGATTTACAAAAGGTAAATCATGTCTGACGAATCTTATAGACTTTTTCGAGGATGTAACTAGTAGAGTGGATAAGGGAGAACCAGTGGATGTGTTATATCTGGACTTTCAGAAGGCTTTGGACAAGGTCCCACATAAGAGATTAGTATATAAACTTAAAGCATACGGTATTGGTGGTTCAATAATGATGTGGATAGAGAACTGGCTGGCAGACAGGAAGCAAAGGGTAGGAGTAAACGGGTCCTTTTCAGAATGGCAGGCAGTGAGTAGTGGGGTACCGCAAGGCTCAGTGCTGGGATCCCAGCTATTTACAATATACATTAATGATTTGGACGAGGGAATTGAATGCAACATCTCCAAATTTGCAGATGACACCAAGCTGGGGGGTATAGTTAGGTGTGAGGAGGGTGCTAGGAGGCTGCAGGGTGATTTGGATAGGTTGAGTGAATGGGCAGAAGCATGGCAGATGCAGTATAATGTGGATAAATGTGAGGTTATCCACTTCGGTGGCAAAAACATGAGGGTAGACTATTATCTGAATGGTGGCAGATTAGGAAAAGGGGAGATGCAACGAGACCTGGGTGTCATGGTACACCAGTCATTGAAAGTAGGCATGCAGGTGCAGCAGGCAGTGAAGAAAGCAAATGGTATGTTAGCATTCATAGCGAAAGGATTTGAGTATAGGAGCAGTGAGGTTCTACTGCAGTTGTACAGGGTTTTGGTGAGACCACACCTGGAGTATTGCGTACAGTTTTGGTCTCCAAATCTGAGGAAAGACATTCTTGCCATAGAGGGGATTCAGAGAAGGTTCACCAGACTGATTCCTGGGATGTCGGGACTTTCATATGAAGAAAGACTGGATAGACTCGGCTTGTGCTCACTGGAATTTAGAAGATTGAGGGGGATTGAGTATAGAAACTTACAAAATTATTAAGGGGTTGGACAAGCTAGATGCAGGAAGATTGTTCCCGATGTTGGGCGAGTCCAGAACAAGGGGTCACAGTCTAAGGATAAGGGGGAATTCCTTTAGGACCGAGATGAGGAAAACAGAGAGTGGTGAGTCTCTGGAATTCTCTGCCACAGAAGGTCGTTGAGGCCAGTTCATTGGCTATATTCAAGAGGGAGTTGGATGTGGCTCTTGTGGCTAAAGGGATCAGGGGGTATGGAGAGAAGGCAGGTACAGGATACTGAGTTGGATGATCAGCCATGATCATATTGAATGGCGGTGCAGGCTAGAAGGGCCGAATGGCCTACTCCTGCACCTTTTTTTCTATGTTTCTATGTTTCTATATTCCATGGTGTCGACAAAAGGATCAGAGCCTCTGTGGATTCACCTGATTCCCACACGATGTATTTTGATGCCGCAGACCTGTTACAGCTCATTTCCCATGTTCATTTCCCCAGCACTCCACTGATGGTCGGAACAATCTCCCCTGTAGCTGCATTTGGAAAGTGATCAGGTCCATTTTCTTTCCCATCTGCTTTTCATACAAGATGAGTTTTCTCCCAGGGCAGAAGCTTTTAGTTGACACCAATTGACCTTTTTGCGTGCCATTGCTGCGTCAGCTTTCGGGAACTAGTTAGTCCCCAGCCCTGGTGTGGGCCGCACGTTGTGACATATTGATTAGCTGGTGCTGTGAAATAGATGAATTTACCTACTCCACACAAATTAGTCCTTTCCGTATTGATTGAGGGCAGCATTCACTGCACACTGACAGTCCACAGAAGATCATTAAATGTTCCTCCCTCCATCCTCAGTCCTATCCTCAGTCCCTCTTCTCCCTCCCACCTATTTCTTCTGTTCCTTCTTCCCTTCTATTCTCTTTTTATGCCTCCCACCTCCTTCCTTTTCCTCTCTATTGCAGTGTGTTTCCCTCCCCCCCCCACCGATTGCCTATTGCCCCTTCTTCCATCTTTCTCTCTCTCCCCATTAAAGCCATCAGATCATATCATGTGGTAGGAGCAGAATTTGGCCATTCAGCCCATCAAGTCTACTCCACCATTCAATCATGGCTGATCTATGTCTCCCTCCTAACCCCATTCTCCTGCCCTCTCCCCATAACTTCTGACACCCGTACTAATCAAGAAACTATCTATCTCTGTCTTAAAATTATCCACTGACTTGGCCTCCACAGCCTTCTGAGGTAAAGAATTCCAAAGATTCACCACCCTGTGACTAAATAAATTTCTCCTTATCTCCTTCCTAAAAGAACGTCCTTCAATTCTATGACCTAAGAACGTCCTTTAATTCTAGACCTAGACTCCCCTACTTGTGGAAACATCCTCTCCACATCTACTCTATCCAAGCCTTTCACTATTCTGTATGTTTCAATGAGGTCCCCCCTCATTCTTCTAAACTCCAATAAGTACAGTGGCTTGCAAAAGTGTTGATACCCCTTGAACTTTTCCACATTTTTGTCACGTTACAACCACAAACGTAAACGTATATTATTGGTATTTTATGTGATAGACCAACACAAAGTGGCGCATAATTGTGAAGTGGAAGGAAAATGATACATGGTTTTCAAATTTTTTTATAAATAAAAAAACTGAAAAGTGTGGCATGCAAAAGTATTCAGCCCCCTTTACTCTGATCCCCCTAAATACAATCCAGTGCAACCAATTGCCTTCAGAAGTCACATAATTAGTAAATAGAGTCCACTTGTGTGTAATCTAATCTTAGTATAAATACAGCTGTTCTGTGAAGGTCTCAGAGGTTTGTTAGAGAACATTAGTGAACAAACAGCATCATGAAGCCCAAGGAACACACCAGACAGGTCAGGGAAAAAGTTGTGGAGAAGTTTAAAGCAGGGTTAGGTTATAAAAAAATATCCCAAGCTTTGAACATCTCACGGAGCACTGTTCAATCCATCATCCGAAAATGTAAAGTGTATGACACAACTGCAAACCTACCAAGTCATGGCCGTCCACCTAAGCTGACAGGCCGGGCAAGGAGAGCATTGATCAGAGAAGCAGCCAAGAGGCCCATGGTAACTCTGGAAGAGCTGCAGAGATCCACAGCTCAGGTGGGAGAATCTGTGCACAGGACAACTATTAGTCGTGCACTCCACAAATCGGGCCTTTATGGAAGAGTGGCAAGACGAAAGCCATAGTTGAAACAAAGCCAGTGCAGTTTGCCACAAGCCATGTGGGGGACACAGGAAACATGTGGAGTAAGGTGCTCTGGTCTGATGAGACCAAAATGCTATGTGTGGCGGAAAACTAACACTGCACATCACCCTGAACACACCATCCCCACTGTGAAACATGGTGGTGGCAGCATCATGCTGTGGGGATGCTTTTCTTCAGCAGGGACAGGGAAGCTGGTCAGAGTTGATGGGAATTTGGATGGAGCCAAATACAGGGCAAACTTGGAAGAAAACCTGTTAGAGTCTGCAAAAGACATGAGACTGGGGCGGAGGTTCACCTTCCAGCAGGACAACGACCCTAAACATACAGCCAGAGCTACAATGGAATGGTTTAGATCAAAGCATATTCATGTGTTAGAATGGCCCAATCAAAGTCCAGACCTAAATATAATTGAGAATCTCTGGCAAGACTTGAAAATTGCTGTTCACAGACGCTCTCCATCCAATCTGACTGAGCTTGAGCTATTTTGCAAAGAAGAATGGGCAAAAATTTCAGTCTCTAGATGTGCAAAGCTGGTAGAGACATACCCCAAAAGACTTGCAGCTGTAATTCACGTTTAGTAAACCAGTGTCTGCAGTGCCTTGTTTTAAACATACATTTTCTATCTGCAGAAACTTGCTAATCCTCCTTGGAGATCTCTCAAGCCTCCTTTTGTGCCCAATCTATGGTCAGTGGTCTCTTGTTTTCACACCTTACCCTTCCATATCGCTATGTCTCCCTCTCCCCTGACTCTCAGTCTGAAGAATGGTCTTGGCCTAAAACGTCATCCATTCCTTCTCTCCAGAGATGCTGCCTGCCTCGCTGAGTTGCTCCTGCATTTTGTGGCTATCTTTGGTGTAAACCAGCATTTGCACTTCCTTCCTACACTCTGGTCAGTGGGCTAGATGTGACCCTTGGAGGCAACTCTTGACCAATGGTGACTCAGATCTGGATATTTACCATGCTGGACGGGCCACAAGTCCCCCTCCTTGATGATAGACTTGGCACCACCATTGTTTTTTAAAAAAATTATTAATATTTTTATTAGAAGCAGTGTACAGTAGTATAAACTGCGGCATATGACAAAATATATTTATTGTACATCTTCCATTTTAATTTTGACAAAAATGAAATAGAAAAAGAGAGAAAGAACAAGAAAGAAAGAGAGTGAATGTGTAAAAGTAGAACCCCTAAACTACCAAAGAGTGTAGTCACAAAGTGAGTAAGTAAAAACTTAAAAAAAAAATAAAAAGACAAGAATGAAAAATAATTTTTTAAAAGACCAAAACGTGTTGATATACCTGCTTCATGTCTCACCACACCCATCACCCTGTCCGTACATCGGTTTAATTCCAAAGTTGCGTTGCCCCATACTATCCTTGTAATGAATCAATGAAAGGAGACCATATCTTTGAGAATTGCTCTGATTTTACTGCTAGGACGAGTCTCATATCTTCAAGATGTAGCGTCTCAGACATGCTTGTGATCCACATTTTAAGAGTTGGGGTGGATGCATTTTTCCAAAATTTAAGTATAAGTTTTTGCTCCACCATTGTTGACGGTGGTTTACGGTGGGTTGCAGATCACGAGTGTTCGAGAATGGATTGTGGTGGGAGGCAATCAAGTCTTTCATCTTGAGGAAATTGGAGCAGTCAAAGAAGGGATTAAGAGCTGGAATGGGAAGCAGGAGAGAAGGTTTGGAACAGGGGTACAGAAAGGTTGGTGATGATGACGAGCTTGGGGAAAGGTGTGTCATGCCAACGATCGAGATGAAGAGAGGTATCCAGATTCAAGATTGAGAATTTGGTTTTCGGGACACAACAGATATAAAGTCCCATTTAATTGCTCATTCACCACCAACCCCTGAACAGTGGCAGAACTCATCTGACTGGGGAGTGTATCTTTGCTCTGTAGATGCTTAATTTTGGGCAGTTTGACAGTTCCTAGTTATTCCTTTATCCCGCCGCTCTACAATTGAAGGGAAAGAGATACCCCGGGGCCAGGATTGGTCTGCATGTCCACAATTAATTAAATGTCCCATCAAATATTATCAAAGCAGAACCACAACTGATTAATGTTTAAATCAATAAACTTAATGGGATTAATCATTGCCTGTCAATAACACCAGCTTTTCAAATGGTAGATATTTGCTGATCCCTAACCAATCATGTCAATCATTCGATCACTTATTAATTACCCTTTGACTTGATTGATTCCTAGTTACATATTTTGCTGTATTTCTATAAAAGCAAATTAAGCTTTTTCCTGAGAATCCATTAATGCTTTTGAATTCAAGTGTTTCCACATACAGTGTGGAAACAGGCCCTATTTGAAAATAGAGCGTTTCCACATACAGTGTGGAAACAGGCCCTTCGGCCCATCTACAGAGACTATCCTGTGGGTGTTAGTATTTATAGAGCTTCACCAGGGAGCATATCAATGCTTACAGGATGTCCCTGGGAGTGTGTCTGTACTCACAGGTGAAAGAGGGGCTCTGATAATGTTCCCTGGCAGAACAGTGGAGGTTGCCCAAGCCTACAAGGGTCTGGATTGTAAGTATTTGCACAGAGCTCCGAGGAGAATGTCAGTACTCCTCAGCTTACGCCAGCATTTACTGACATTCTCCAGGAGTCCATTAATCTCTATTTGCGGATCCAGGCTCTTACAGAATGTCAATATTTTTTGGCACAAAAAGGTTTTGTGCTTGTGTCAGAGGTTATGGGGAGAAGGCAGGAGAATGGGCTTAGGAGGGAGAGATAGATCAGCCATGATTGAATGGTGGAGTAGACTTGATGGGCCGACTGGCCTAATTCTGCTCATCACTTATGATCTTGTGTGTCATTGCTAACTTGTGTTACACATATCAATTCACTAAAAGTGCATTGCTATTAACATGTAGCATTCCCAGAACTGCAAGTGCTACCATTTTAAAGGGAGGTCATAAGGTCATAAGTGATAGGAGTAGAATTAGGCCATTCGACCCATCAAGTCTACTCCATCATTCAATCATGGCTGATCTATCTCACCCTCCTAACCCCATTCTCCTGGCTTCTCCCTCTACCCTCTGACACCTGAATCTATCTATCTCTGCCTTAAAAATATCCACTGACTTGGCCTCCACAGCCTTCTGTGACAAAGAATTCCACGAAAGATACTGTGCAGAAACACACGCTAGAGACAATTTTTACATTTATGCCAAGTTAATACCTGATCGTAAGACCCTGAGAGTAGATTAGCATTTACAGTGAGTTCCTGGGAATGTGTCAAAATTAACAGAGACCGCTGAGAGTGTGTCCATTATTTACACAGTACAGAGATTTCTGCCTGGACCCCACTCATTGGTCGTTTTTGGTGCATTTTCCTTCCTGAAGTCCACTTTAATCCATGGTCCAATTATCTTGAGACCTTTTCATGCGTTCAAGTCCACATTGTAAAATTATTTACATTGTTGAGAGACAAGAGAGTCACGAGTGTTTTATTCTCATATGTCCTGGTCAGAACAATGTCATTCTTATTTGCAGAACAGAATATGTAAACATAGTACACTGTAAACAGTATAATGAACAAAAAAAAGTTCAGTGTTTGTATATATTCACACACACACACACACACACACACACACACACACACACACACACACACACACACACACACACACACGCACTCACACACACGCACTCACACACGCACGCACACACACACACACATATATGTGTGTGTATATATATATCTATCTATATATATATATATATATATCTATATATATATATATATATATATATATATGTGTGTGTGTGTGTGTGTGTGTGTGTGTGTGTGTGTGTGTGTATAGTCACACACACGCACCCATTACCACAACTACCAACATTCTTCCTCACAAATGGATATCACGTTCTCACTGGTTTTCAATTAAAGGACAATAATTATTTTGAGCCGCTCGGATCTGACAGCAACTCACGATTGCCCCTGTTGGGTTACTGCATTACTTATCTGTTGAAAATTGGCAAATGAGCCACACTAATACAACTGTGACTCGCATTGCCGTAGCATGATGTAAGTTGTGCACTGAAGCAGAAGGAACAGTGCAAGGATAGTCAATTCCTGTGATAAAGGACTGTAAAACAGCTACCGAGGCCAGGAAGTGAACTGATCTAATTCTGCTTTTACCATTTTTCTGAAACAAGTCCAGTCACACTGGTTACTAGTTGGCAGCGCTCTCCTCTGCCATTCCTGTGAAAGACACTCATAGCTTTGTCCTGTCATGTTTTATTAGGTCTCGGGATGAGCCAGGGGTTGATAGAAGGACATGAGACATTAGTAAATAGTGTGAATAACCTGATCTTTTCTGCAGTTGTCACCTTTGATCCCCCCTGAAGCAATGAGAGAGAGGGGAACAAGAATTTTTGATCCGATCAATGAAACATCTTGATTCCTCTGCATGGCCTAAGGTTAATCTGTGAGTTAAAGAGAACTGGAAATATGTTTGATCATTTGACAAATAGATGCTCTTTAAGATGTTTTTTAAGCCCCATTCATGGTCAGTCCTGTCCTAGGCTGGTAAATGCAGAATTGTTACAATTTCCTTGCATTTATACCCCATCAAGACTGCAGCCTCCCTGTGAGCACAGGAACAAGAGGACATATTCTCTCTTTTAAGTGACCCGAGGACAAGCAGAATATTGATCGCTATGTATTCGCAGTTAATCTTTATTGACAACTACCCTCGTTAAGTCAGAAGAAACAGTTTATTAATCCCCAGATCTTCAGCTAAATGCTCACTGCACAAAATCTAGCTGCCTCCATAGTCCCAATGGCCTGGTGTATTGGGGCATTGTGTAAGGAACCCTTCCAAAACCATTGCAGACATTTCCTAAAGTAGTTTGACATTGGAGCATCTATAACTTGGGGGCTGTTGTTTCAGAACCAGCATTCGTTCAATTCAGATGGAGATGACAAGGAATTTGTTCTTTCCAGTGATCTGTGGACACAGAGTCAGTGAATATATTCATGGTGAAGAGCTAGTCATGGTGAAGTGTCCTCTGATCAATGTCCCTTTTTGATTTTCCTTTAAGAGGAGGTTAAAGAGCCAACCTTTCTTTCAATACATAAAAACATCTCAAGTTTGCGGATGACACAACCCTGATTGGACTGATCCAGGATGGGGAGGAATCTGCCTACAGACAGGAAGTGACACAGCTGGTGTCCTGGTGCCTTCGTAACAACCTGGAGCTCAAATGCTCTTAAGACAGTGGAATTGATAGTGGACTTTAGGAGAACTCCCCCTCCCCTCCCCCCACTCACCATCACCAACACCACAGTCACATCTGTGGAGTCTTTTAAGTTCCTGGGAACCATCATCTCCAAGGACCTGAAATGGGGGGCCACCATCGACTCCACAGTCAAAAAGGTCCAACAGAGGATGTACTTCCTGTGGCAGCTGAGGAAGCACAATCTGCCACAGGCAATGATGGCCCAATTCTACACGGCCATCGTAGAGTCTGTTCTCACCTTCTCCATCATTGTCTGGTTTGGCTCAGCCACCAAGCACGACACCAGGAGGCTGCAGCGAATCGTCCGATCAGCACAGAAGGTTGTTGGCTGCAACCTTCCCCCCCATTGACGAACTGTACACTGCAAGGGCCAGGAAGCGAGCGGGTAAGATCATCTCTGACCCCTCTCACCCTGGCCACAAACTCTTTAAAGCGCTTCCCTCTGGAAGGCGACTCCGGACTGTCAAAGCTGCCACAGCCAGACATAAAAACCATCCACGACTAGTAGCTCTACTCAATAACCAAAAGTCAGCAGCCTCCTTTTGATCTGGTATTTTTTTTCATTCACATGTTTAAATTATAATGTTTTATTATTAATGTTTAATGGTTTATGTGTCATTCTTAATTGATACTGTATGTCGTGTTGTTACTTGCGAGTGGAGCACCAAGGCAAATTCCTTGTATGTGTACATATTTGGCCAATAATTCATTCATAAGAAATAGGAGCAGGAGTAGGCCAATCAAACCCTCAACCCAGATCAACCATCCGATATGATCATGATGATCTAGACTTGATCTCAACACTACGTTCCCAGTGTAGTTCAATTATCTGTCAACCCCCACCATGTATATGGAGACACCAGGAACTGCAGATGTTGGAATCTTGAACAAAACACAAAGGCTGCGTGCTCAGCCCCCTGTTGTACTCACTCTATACTCATGAGTGCGTAGCCGGTCATAGTGCGAACTCCATCATCAAGTTCGCTGACGACACCACTGTTGTGGGACGTATCACTGATGGGGATGAGTCGGAGTACAGAAGAGAGATCGAGCGACTGTCCATATGGTGCCAGCACAATAACCTGGCCCTCAACACCAGCAAAACCAAGGAACTGATTGTGGACTTTGGAAGGAGTAGAATGGGGACCCACAGTCCCATTTATATCAACGGGTCGATGGTTGAAAGGGTCAAGAGCTTCAAATTCCTGGGCGTGCACATCTGTGAAGATGTGGTCCGAGAACACTGATGCAATTATCAAGAAAGCACATCAGCGACTCTACTTCCTGAGAAGATTACGGAGAGTCGGTTTGTCAAGGAGGACTCTCTCTAACTTCTACAGGTGCACAGTAGAGAGCTTGCTGACCGGTTGCATTGTGGCTTGGTTCAGCAACTTGAGCGCCCTGGAGAGGAAAAGACTACAAAAAGTAGTAAACACTGCCCAGTCCATCATCGGCTCTGACCTTCCTTCCATCGAGGGGATCTACCACAGTCGCTGCCTCAAAAAGGCTGGCAGCATCATCAAAGACCCACACCATCCTGGCCACACACTCATCTCCCTGCTACCTTCAGGTAGAAGGTACAGGAGCCTGAAGACTGCAACGGGGTGGAAGATTGCAACCTTCACGTGGTCCGCCCTGTTTCGACTAATGCAATCAACTCGATGTGCACAAACGGAAGATCAAATAGAACAAATTGTCCAACAACTTTAGGCTGTGCACGCCACACGAAAGAAGAAGAAGAAGACTGCAACGACCAGGTTCAGGAATAGCTACTTCCCCACAGCCATCAGGCTATTTAACCTGGCTCGGACAAAACTCTGAACATTAATACCCCATTATCTGTTATTTGCACTTTATCAGTTTATTCATTCATGTGTGTGTATATATTTATATAATGGTATATGGACACACTGATCTGTTTTGTAGTCAATGCCTACTATGTTCTGTTGTGCTGATGCAAAGCAATAATTTCATTGTCCTATCAGTGACACATGACAATAAATTCAATTGAACTTGAAGTGCTGGAGGAACTTTGTGACAGTTACAGTTTAGTTTATTGCCACGTGCAGAATAAATGTACAGTGAAAAGCTTTTGTTGGGTGCTATCCAGTCAGCAAAGAGACAATACGTGATCACAATCGAGCCATTTACAGTGTATAGATACATGATAAGGGAATAACATTTAGAACAACGTAAAGCCAGTTTTTCATAAGATACCAACCTGCAGATTGTTTCTCATAAGATTCTATCATCTGCAGTTCCCTGTGTAATCGCCTCCATAGATATTGGCCTGACCCACTGAGTTCCTCCAGCACTTTGTAATTTATTCAAGATTCCAACATCAGCAGTTCCTTGTCTATCTCCATATACCTCCATGGTGGAGGTAGACAGATAATTGAACTACACGGGGAAGGTGGTGATGAGATCAAGTCTAGATCATCATGATCCTATCGGATGGTTGATCTGGGTTGAGGGTCTGATTGGCCTACTCCTGCTCCTATTTCTTGTGTGTAGACAAAAATGCTGGAGAAACTCAGCGGGTGCAGCAGCAGTGTCTATGGAGCAAAGGAAATAGGCAACGTTTCGGGCCGAAACCCTTCTTCAAACGTTGCCTATTTCCTTCGCTCCATAGATGCTGCTGCACCGGCTGAGTTTCTCCGGCATTTTTGTCTACCTTCGATTTTCCAGCATCTGCAGTTCCTTCTTACACACCCTATTTCTTGTGCGTTTATGTTTTGAAGAAAGGTGGCTTTTTAACGCCCTAATGAAGGAAAGTCATAGAAAGGACATCTTTTGAGATTGGATTGACTGGCTTGGACTCATTCCTGGCTGAGATGGGTTAATAATGACCCAAGCATTACCCTGACAATCCAATATTTAAGGCTGCCATTGCTGATCCTAATTTTTAATCCCAGAGTTATTTAATTAATTGAATTAGTATTCCCCAGCTTCTGTGTTGGGGCTTGAACACTTGTCACCGATCATTGGACCAGGTCTCCGGCTGCTGATCTACTCAATTATCCACTACACTTCCGTACCTGCTACACTGAGAATAAATCTCCCCCAGAGAACGCAAAGTTCATTCTATACCCCAGAAGACTAATTGAATTGTAAAAATATATTTTTAAAGAGCATTGATTTTTTTCGCCATTACTGTAATTTGACCCATTATCCATATCTAATTAGGAATTTCACTTTGAAAGGCTGCTCATTTAGTTGCCGTAGGAAATGAGTATTAGGCAGTCCCTGGAAAAGCAATCAAGAGACATTTTGTAAAGCAGCTCAACTGTTGGAGAAAATCCGTAGAACTTGTATTTATTTCTATAACATAAACTGAACATCAAAGGAAAACTCCCTGAAATATTCACTCCAATAAGAACATAGTTAGCCTTTCCATTGTTAGTGTCAACCTTTGATAGATGGCCCATCACTTTAAAACCGAGACTCTCTTATCTACAGTTTAGAGACATCCCCTTTATAATTTGATAATTTCCCAGAGTGATCATAAAGGTTTGAAGTGGAGACTGTTATTTGCTGCCCCTGATATTGTTTATAAAATCATTCATTTCTCATTCATCCTTGGATTCTAATTAACTATAAAACAAGTTCAAATACAAACTCTAATCTCTGATTTCATATGAATGAGATCTGAAGTGTGCCTGTGAATACAACTGGATTTTTATTACTGCAAGTCTCTCTTGCTCTGCCCCCAATAGAAAATGTACATATTCAGCTCTTAATTTGATCAATTGAAAGCCTCTGTCACTGGACTGGCAGCATTAGTATAAGATTCAATTGGAGCCTTCAAGCTGGAATTAGATAAACACTTTTAATAATAATAAATAATATTACAATAAATTTCCATTCAAGAATAAATGCTTAATGGAGAAAAATAATTCCTGAGAGGCTGTGAGGAAAATGTATAAACAGAACAACCTAGGGGGCTTTTTGAAAGTGCCAACCAAGGCTCAAAGGGCCGAATAGTCTCAGATGCCTCTCAATTATTCTATTTAAAATGCTGATTTTTCAACTCATCTGAGAGGATGATCATAGTAAGAGAAGTCTCGTTGTGGGGGGATTCCTGTTGATTGGAGTTAGTGTAGGAAGGAACTTCAGATGCTGGTTTACAAACTGCTGTGGTGACTCGACGGGTTGGGCAGCATCTCGGGAGAAAAGGAATAGGTGACGTTTCATCAGACTGAGAGTCAGGGAGAGGGGGAAACTAGAGGTGTGAGAGAGACAGAAGAAAGCAGAGTCTGCATTGATGACTCAGGAGAGGTGAAGCCACAATGGTCCATTGTTGGCTGGGGACAGGGTGATAACTAAGAAATATAAATGGTGAAATTAGCAGAGAAATTTTCTTGAGAGATGCTGTCTGACCCGATGAGTTGATTGGAATTAGTGGGCTGTTTGGACTGTTAGGTCTATTCACTGACAACCACAACACCCTATAAATGATATGGGGTTAGGAGGGAGAGATAGATCAGCCATGATTGAATGGCAGAATAGACTTAATGGGCCAAATGGCCTAATTCTGCTCCTATCACATGAAGTTATGTAGGTGAGGCAAGATGACACAGGAGACTGCAGAAGATGGAATCTTGAGCGAAAAAAAGATGCTGGTGAAACTCAGTGGGACAGGCAGCATCTGTGGAGAATACTGGGTAGACGATGTTTTGAATTACTACATGCCAGGTAGTGAAGGGACTCCCATGGAATTGTTGGACGAGGGCCTTCCAAAAATCTTTAATGATGTAAAACAATATTTTTTTCATGCTACGTGATGTGGTGGAGAATTCTTGCATGTGCTTAATGCCCTTGTCCTTCAGGTTAAAGGCAACAGAATCATCCTACCTCAACCAGAGAGCAGTACTGAACTACTGTCGATCTCATTGGTGACCCTCGGACTATTCTTGATTGGAGTTTGCTGGTTTTACCTTGCACTAAACGTTATTCCCTTATCATATATCGATTGTAATCATGTAATGTCTATTGTCTATTGTCTTTCTGCTGACTGGATAGCATGCAATATAATGTATAGGAAGGAACTGCAGATGCTGGTTTAAACCGAAGATAGACACAAAATGCTGGAGTAACTCAACGCGACAGGCAGCATCTCTGGAGAGAAGGAATGGGTGACATTTCAGGTCGAGAGCCGAGAAGAGCCTAAAAGGGTCTCGACCCGAAACGTCACCCATTCGTTCTCTCCAGAGATGCTGCCTGTCCCGCTGAGTTACTCCAGTATTTTGTGTCTAGCACGCAACAAAAGCTTTACACTTTGCCTGGGTACACGTGACAATAAACCTAAACTGAACTGAATTAAACAGAATTATAGAGGTGATGAGATTGGATTGTGGTGTCAAATAAACCTGAAGTACATTATGTAGATTGTATGCAGTCTAACACTAAGTGAATGAAGTACTGGAATGAAAGTCCAAGGTATGAATGGGCTTCCCTCTGTATCTTGGCGATGTTTAGCTTCTCAAGTAGCGCTGGATATGTACTCATCTGGACAACCAGATGTGCAACCAGATGCACTGATCTGGACAACCAGATGAGTATGTGGAAATTCCACAACATTTCTTGACTTAACCTCAATGAAGGCTTTGGCGAGTAAGTAGTCTAATACTTATCGCATGATCCAGACTCTGACCTGTTTTGTAGCTTGTGATTTATGTAGTTTGACTGTTAATAGATCTTGAGTTGCACATAAGCACAGCACAACAAAAGTCATGAAGAGTGGAGTTAGGAGTAAAGAAAGCCGACCAATAAACGTTTGTCATAGCATGGAGCATCATGTGCCAATTATATGCAGTCAATTTAGTTTAAGTTTTGCCTACAGAACAGAATACTCACTAATCAAGCTTGTTCCAATGCCACTGCATTGAGATAACCACATAAGTAAATGGGAAATTTAATTTTATCAAACATTGTACATTAGAGAAGATTGAAATATTCTCCTAGGCTGCGTGCATTACCCATCAGCATTCAAGAAGATTAATATTTCATTAAAATTAAATTTCCGTGATGGTTTTAAAAGACCTTTTTTTGGAAGATAATATTGGATTTAAAGTAAAAATTATACGGCAAAAACTCTTAAAAATTCCCATATCTCTAAGCTGAATTCACACTGGTGAGATTCCTTCCGTTTAATTCATTCTCAAGGTGGCTGGTAGCAATAAACAGTCTTTCCTATTCTGTTCTCATTATGACTTATTATTAAAAGGATAAAATTCTTACTTGGATTGTTGGCTGACCAATCTAAGATTGTAATTTGAAAAAATAAAATCCTTGCTCCTGTGCCCAGGTATCACATGCAAGGCCGCACACCAGTGATCAGATACTGTTGAGATGTAAGTGACCTAATTGGGATCTTTAATGGTACCGAGCCATGACCGCTGTCTAATAAACCCTCTGGACCTAAAAATTAAATTTATGCCAAGCTTTATAATTCCTTCTCATAAATATTTCAAAGATACACTTTTATTCTTTGAAAAGTTTATGATATTTTCACTTCTTGAACATGTTCCCATTTTTATTTTGCTAAATGGTCAAGGTATTAGCTAAATCGTTTATTTTTCCTTCCCATTTTTCTACCCGTGAGAATTCCTCAGTGTTCAACTTGCCCAGAGTAGGGGAATCGAGGACCAGAGGAAATAGGTACAAGGTGAAAGGGAAAAGATTTAATACGAATCTGAGGGGTAACATTTTCACCCAAAGGGTGGTAGGTGTATGGAACAAGTTGCCAGAGGAGGTAGTTGAGGCAGGGACTATTCCAACATTTCAGAAACAATTAGACAGGAACATGGATAGGACAAGTTTGGAGGGATATGGACCAAGCACAACCAGGTGGGACTAGTGTAGCTGGGACATGTCGGCCAGTGTGGGCAAGTTGGGCCAAAGGGCCTGTTTCCACACTGTATCACTCTGTGACTATAAGCCTCTGAGCCAACTTTACCTGAGTAGCAGGTTTTGAGGGCAGAGAAAAAGAAATACACTTGCAAAGTGTTAATAGCGACCGTCCCGGAACAGAAGACCAGTGAGCATTTTCAGTTTGAACAAGGCACACAACAGCCATGGTCTGTGAAATGTTTTGAAAATGTGACTAGAATGTAAGCAAAGACGTTGATAACAACTTAATTGGAAGTTTGCTCTCCGGTGTTTGTTCACTGAATTATGAATCAAGAATTGTTTTGTGAAGCCATCACTGGCAATTAAACTGTGAAATACAAACTATAACTGGACTTTCATAAGATAAAGAAGCACAGTGGCAAAGTAGTTTTCTCAAAGCCAGGTTATTTTCAGTGGGGAGTTGACTTGCTTTGAAGGAACCCAAAGTCTCGGAGACTGAATCAATTGAAAACAACAAGACAGCAGCCATTTGGTTGGAGCGAGATAAGGAACAATGAGTCCATTCTGAAACATCTCCCTTGGCATCGAACGCACCATCAGCGGGCGGAAGAGATAGCTGTTTCTATGGTAATAAGAGTTAAGTAGACGCCAAGGCTAAAACAGTGAAAAACCTATCACAAGACCATGTGTGAGAAATCTGTCCGGCAGCAATCAGTTCCACTCCACTTTGCGTATGAGCAGTGCTGCCGGAGTCTGAGGAATCACAATATTCTGTAAAGCCCCTGTCCCACTTACGTGTCCTTGGCACGCTAATCACACAACCTCGTGGTCCCGCGAAGGTCGCGCGCGACTTCATGCGCCCGCACAGCAGTCTGGAGGGATGGACACAAAATGCAGGAGTAACTCAGCGGGACTGGCAGCATCTCGGGAGAGAAGCAATGGGTGATGTTTCAGGTCGAGACTCTTCAGTCTGAAAGAAGGGTCTTGACCCGAAGCGTCACCCATTGCTTCTCTCCAGAGATGCTGCCGGTCCCGCTGAGTTACTCCTGCATTTTGTGTCTATCTTCATTTTTCTTGGCCCTGCTCTGGGAGTAGGAGTGGGGGCGGATCCGGATCCGCAACGGCCGTCAGCCTCAGGCCGAGCTCGGCGATCGTTTGCCTGCTTCTGTTGCTGTTGGAGGTGAGACGTTGCGTCGCGCCAGGGTCTTGGGCCTGTCCCACTTTGGCCGTCAGTTATGCGACAGGCCGTTGGCGCACGAAGATTTTGTTTGCTACAAACGTTCAGAGCGCACATACCCCTCCGCGCTTCTCAGTGGGATCTGCCCCACGTGGCCACGCGATGCCCATGCGCCTCAATGCCACGACTAGGTCACGTAATTTGCGAGCTTAGGACACGTAAGTGGGACAGGACCTTAAGATTAGCTAAGAATACGTAAGACAAGAAATGCCTAATTCTGCTGCTATACCTTCTGAACATGAACTTATGAACTAAGGATTGTTCAACATGGCCATGGAGATCGATAAGACTAGAGACCAAAAAGTTTGACAAGGAAAAAGAAAAGCTTTGTTTCAGGAACACAAGGAATATTTGGAACCTACTCAGGGGTCCTGATCCTAGATATCCAGAAGGAAGCTTTGATGTTCTACCTTTCCACACCAAAAGATGAAATAGCTCTTCTAATATCGATCTCCATGGCCTACATGTTGAACAATCCTTAGTTCATAAGTTCATGTTCAGAATTTATAGGAGCAGAATTAGGCCATTCGGCCCATCACGTCTGCTCCGCCATTCAATCATGGCTGATTTATCGCTCCCTCTCAACCCCTTTCTCCTGCCTTCTCCCCGTAACGTCTAACATCCGTACTAATCAAGTATCTATCAATCTGCGCTTTAAAAATGTCCTTTGACTTGGCCTCCACAGCCGCCTGTGGCAATGAATTAGTATTCCCCAAAGAATAATAAATTATGTCATTCTTTTCCCCAGGGTAGGGGAATCTAAAACTGGAAGGGCGTGTGTTTTTGTTGAGAGGGGAACATTTTAAAGAGGAAAATTATGGGGGTTAGGTATGTGGAATAACTCGTCAGAGGAAGCAGTAGAGTGGAGTATAAGTACAGGATATGAGACGTTTACAAAGGTCTATGTCAAAAGCAGGCAAATGGGATTCATTTAGGAAGACACCTTGGTTTGGCAAGACAGTCAAGAGTCAAGAGTGTTTTATTGTCATATGTGCCAGATAGCTCTAGGGGCTGGTGGAATCAAGGGATATGGGGAGAAGACAGGCACGGGTTATTAACTGGGGACGATCAGCCATGATCACAATGAATTGCAGTGCTGGCTCGAAGGGCCGAATGGCCTCCTCCTGCACCTATTTTCAATGTTTCTATGTTTCTATAGGACAATGAAATTCTTACTTGCAGCAGCACAACAGAATACGTAAATATAGTACACTGTAAACAATATAATAAATATGGAATCTAAAGTTCAGTGTGTGTATACACACACACACACATGTACACATAAAAAACAAACACATAATAATAGTGCAATAATAAAAATGAGAGTCAATGTAGTTTGGAGCTTATTGGAGGTTGTAGTGTTTAATAACATAATGGCTGTAGGGAAGAAGCTGTTCATGAGCCTGGATGTTACAGTTTTCAGGCTCCTGTACCTTGGTAATGGTTAGCATGGGCTAGTTGGGTTGAAGGGTTTGCTTCCCAACTTTATAACTTTCTGACTCCGGGACTTTTATAACTGAGATGAGTGTGTCTGAACTAATGACGAGCTTGGCACTCTCTGTTAGCTTCAGTTCGCAAACATGTACTTGGAAGCCACGCAAACCCCCCCTCCCCTTTTAATGGGATCACAGTATTGGACTCTGTATTTTCAAATTTCACAGATGCTTCCAACAGGTGGGCCAAAAAGGAAAAACCCTGGAGCCATATATAATGCTCGAGGAACCCGGAGAGCTTTCGAGCCATTTTAGAATCATTCTCCTTAACGTTTTACAAGCTGATGTAGATGGAGCAATGAACAGGCAAGGAAGCCATAAAGATTAAGATTCATTTACTGGAATATGGTTCCTTAATAGCAAGGGAAATCATTGTTGTATTGACTAATCCTGCCACTTAAACTATAACATTAATAAAAAATTTATATTTCCGTATAATGTTGCAATATCATTATCCACCTGTAACAAACCCTTGCTCGCAATGTTTCATGTCCTTATGCAATATAATCATTGAGGGGAAGGCCAGACTGTCCGTGCTCCAGAAAACTAAGCACAGAATTTAATGTGAACCCTCCAATGTCGGTCATAAGGTCATAAGTGATAGGAGCAGAATGAGGCTATTCGGTCCATCAAGTCTACTCCACCATTAAATCATGGCTGATCTATCTCTCTCTGCTGACTCCATTCTCCTGCCTTCTCCCCATCACCCCTGACACCCGCAACCCCAGTGGCGTGGGTGCCGTACTGATGGCCAATTGGTGCAGGAGTAGGTCAGCACCGCCATTCACTGTGATCATGGCTGATCATCCACACTCAGTACCCCGTTCCTGCCTTTTCCCCATATCCCCTGACTCCACTATCTTTAAGATTTCTATCCAACTATCTCTTGAAAGCACACAGAGAATTGGCCTCCTCTGCCTTCTGAGGCAGAGAATTCCACAGATTCACAACCCTTTGTGTGAAAAAGTATTTCCTCATCTCCGTTCTAAATGGCTTCACCCCTTATTCTTAAACTGTGGCCCCTGGTTCTGGACTCCTCCAACATCAGGAACAGGTTTCTTGCATCTAGTGTGTCCAAACCCATAATAATCTTATACGTTTCAGTAAGATTCCCTCTCATCCTTCTAAATTCCAGAGAATACAAGCCCAGCCACTCCATTCTATCAACATATGCCAGTCCCGCCATTCCGGGAATTGACCTCGTGAACCTACGCTGCACTCCCTCAATAGCAAGAATGTCCTTCCTCAAATTTGGAGACCAAAACTGATATCATCTTTTGAATGAGTATTCAATGGAAACATCTTCCACGTTCCCACGTCACTGGTAAAATTACCTGCCGCATTCCCTCGTTAAAACACTAGCCACACCTCCAGGGTGGTAAAATGCTCTGGGCTGATCTGATGCATTAAAAGTGCTCTAATCACCTACCAGCCTGTGCACACAATATGATTGATAACACATTAATTAACTGATTGAGATTAGTTTTCTGTGGTATACACCTCATTGAAACTTACTGGATAATGAAAGGATTGGATGGAGTAGATGTGGAGAGGATGTTTCCATTAGTGGGAGAGTCTAGGACTAGAGTTATAGCCTCAGAATTAAAGGTCGTTCCTTTAGGAAGGAGATGAGGAGGAATTTCTTCAGTCAGAGGGTGGTGAATCTGTGGAGTTCTTTGCCACAGATGGCTGTGGAGGCCAAGTCAATGTCAATGGATATTTTTAAAACAGTCAATGGATATTTTTAAAACAGAGATCATAGATTCTTGATTAGTACGGGTGTCAGGGGTTATGGGGAGAAGGCAGGAGAATGTGGTTAGGAGGGAGAGATAGATCAGCCATGGTTGAATGGCAGAGTAGACTTGATGGGCCGAATGGCCTAATGGCTTATGACCTTATGACCAGGGTGCAATGAATTTCCCTGTTCACATGAAGCTCACAGAGTGAACTGTATAAATTGCATGTTAAATACCACTGATGATCCAATTAATGATAAATAAATCAGCGGTAGTGCATAAAAGTGTTAAAGGGCAATAGGAGAGTGAGAGAAAGGGGAAGAGTTAAGATTAAGAGAACATGGAAAAGAAGTGTGAGAGTATTAATTGGTTCAGGAGTCAGATAGGTGCAGGGTAGAAGCTGTTCTTTAGCCCGTATGCCCCATAGATACATGTTAAGGGAATAACGTTTAGTGCAAGGTAAAGTCAGCAAAGGCAGTTCAAGGATTGTCCGAAGGTCACCAAAGAGTCCTGAACTACAAACTACCTCTTTGATGACCCTCGGGTTATCTTTTATCAGACTTTGCTGGCTTTACCTTGCACTAAACGCTATCCCCTCATCATGTATCTATACACTGTGAATGGATCGATTGTGATCATGTATTGTCTTTCTGCCGACTGGTTAGCACGCAACAAAAGCTTTTCACTGTGCCTCGGTGCAGGTGACAATAACCTAAACTAAACTGAACTGAACTGATATCTTCTCCCAGACGGTAGAAGAGTGAAATGTGAATGGCCAGGGTGGCAGGCATCTTTGACAATACCTGCAGCCTTCCTGATTCAACGCACCATGACGATGAACTGAATGGAAGGAAATGACAAGCCTGTGATGGATTGAGCTGTGTTCACTACTATCTGCAAGTTCAAGTGATCAAGAGCAGACGAGCTGTCACACCAGGCTGAAATGAGTCAGAACACTTTCTATAGTAATGTGTAGGAAGGAACTGTAGATCCTGGTTTAAACCGAAGGTAGACACAAAATGCTGAAGTAACTCAGCGGGACAGACAGCATCTCTGGAGAGAAGGAATGGGTGGTGTTTCGGGTCGAGACCCTTCTTCAGACTGAAGAAGGGTCTCAACCCGAACATCACCCATTCCTTCTCTCCAGAGATGCTGCCTGTCCCGCTGTGTTACTCCAGCATTTTCTGTCTACTTTCTATAGTAAAGTCACTATGAATTAGTGATAGAGAAGGGGTCCATTTGTCATGTCAGCCCAATAAGAGCAATGGAGATTAATCCAATTTATTGTCTTTTTGGGTTGTGGTTTACACCAAGTCATCCAAATACATCCCAAATGTGATGGTAATGGCTTTGAGCTCCGCTCAAAAGTCGAGAGCGTTTTATTGCAATGTCCCAAAACAGAACAATGAAATTCTTACTTGAAGCAGCACAACAGATGTGAAAACATCGTACTCAGTAGATTCCATAACAAAAACAAAAATAAGTTAAATAAATTAAATATATATATATATATATATATATATATATATATATATACAGTTGTACAGTTGCTGCCTTACAGCGCCAGACACCCGGGTTCGATCCTGACTATGGGTGCTTGTCTGTATGGAGTTTGCATGTTCTCCCCATGACATGCGTGAGTTTTCTCCCGAGATCCTCGGTTTCCTCCCACACTCCAAAGGCATACAGGTTTGTAGGTTAATTGGCTTGATATGTGTAAATTGTCTCTATTTTTTTTATTTTTTTATTTTTTTGTTGTTGTTTATTTTTGTTAGAAGTAAGTACAGTAGTGTGGTACTTGAGTACCTAATACATACATACACATTTCCATTTTTGTACAACTTTGTACTTTTGATTTAATAATAAAAGAACAGTGAGAGAAAAAAAGAAATAAAGAGTGTTGGAATAGATAGGCAAGCGAGTAGAAACAGATAGCCAAAGAAATACAGGACAGAGATAAGAAGCTAAAATGATTGAAAGAAAAGGAGAAAGTAAAGAAAAGAGAGATTAGGAGAGATCTACCTATTTCGTATTTTTGCCCATCCGTCACCCGGTTCTAAACCAATTAATTTCTTATGTTGCACCATCTGCTTGTAAAAAGTTGATAAAAGGTGACAAAGTCTTTAAGAATAGGTCTACTTTGTCTAGTGGGAGGAATCTCATTTCTTCAAGGTGTAGCATTTCAGACATGTTTGAAATCCACATTTTGAATGTTGGCGTGGTTGCGTTTTTCCAAAATTTGAGTATAAGTTTTTTTGCTGTTATTAGACCGTAATTAACAAAAGCTTCTTGGAATATAGTTACTTTACTTCCCTCTTCCATTGATCCAAAGTAAATTTTCTCTAGTGTGTGTAGGATAGTGTTAATGTGCGGGGATCGCTGGTTGGTGCGGACTCGGTGGGCCGAAGGGCCTGTTTCCGTGCTGTGTCTCGAAACTAATCAAATTTAAACATAGTTTAAAGACAAAAACAAAGCCCAAAGAACCGTATAATCCTTCATACCAATGTTTGTCACTCTCCAACTGAATGTGAAACTCTTATCATATTGTGATCCCTCTTCCCCAGAAGTTCCTTTACTGGGAGATTCACCCAGAATTTGGGATTGAGAATAGGGGAGACAGCTGTTAGTGTTTGCAGATGTGGTGTGCATGAAGGAACTGCAGATGCTGGT
The DNA here is from genome assembly GCA_035221665.1 of Okamejei kenojei. Taxonomy (NCBI): domain Eukaryota; kingdom Metazoa; phylum Chordata; class Chondrichthyes; order Rajiformes; family Rajidae; genus Okamejei; species Okamejei kenojei. The sequence continues at coordinate 20,902,687 of CM069165.1, forward strand.
TTAAACCAAAGATAGAGACAAAATGCTGGAGTAACTTAACAGGATAGGCAGCATCTCTGGAGAGAAGGAATGGGTGAGGTTTCGGGTCGAGACTCTTCTTCAGACGTCAGATGTGGTGTTGGGTGGGCGGGTTGGTTGTGAATGGTCTGTGAAGACCAGCATTGCTTTGGGAAAGTATCAGGATGTGTAAGGAAAAGAGGAAATGGTAGTACTGTGGGGTGGAAGATTGCAAACTTCACGTGGTCCGCCCTGTTTCGACTAATGCAATCAACTCGACGTGCACAAACGGAAGATCAAATAGAACAAGTTGTCCAACAAGTTTAGGCTGTGCACGCCACACGAAAGAAGAAGAAGTAGTACTGTGAGTAGGACTGTTTCTGGACAGCACAAGGGGATTGGAATGGAAGAGATGTGTTGTACAAGGATTTAATACGAAATTCCCAGCCTTGCCCTGCCTTGTTATAACTGTTGCAAGTAAGTTTGCCGTGTTTCCAGTGCCAGATGTTTTTCTAGGTATATAAACCCTTGATTATAATGAGGAACAAATGCCAGGATTCTTTGGAGCTTAAGCCATCTACTAAATCCAAACTACTGTAAATCCTTGTTTACATTCAATGAAGCATAATTTCATAAATCAAAAAGAAAATGGACAAATTTCATGACACATTCGTATCTCAGGTCAGGGTATTCCAATGTGCAAAGGGTTGTGTGTGATTCATTATTATGAAAAACAGCTTTGCTAATTGACGAGTTAATGGTATTATAATGTAAATTCATAAATTGTTAATTGAGGCATTGCTGTTTTTCTCCAAATAAAATAATATGATTGTCTTTCTGGTGGAAATCTGTTCGGATGGGGCCTTCGTAGGAGTTCAAAGGAATTTAATTAGGAAAATTAGGAAAATCATCAACCCACTGAGTCAATACCGACCATCAACCATCCATTTACACTGGTCCCATTTTTAAAAATGTTCCCCATATTCTTATCAATTCCTATTAGATTCTACCACACACCCACATGCTGGGGGTGATTTACAATTAACCAACTACTTGCATGTCTTCACCCAGAGAAAGCCCATGTGGACCCAAGAGGACCATGTAAGCATCACATAGACAACACCCAAGGTCAGGATTGAACCTGGGTCACAGGCTCCACAAGGTTTAGGGTGGCACGGTGGCATAGCGGTAGAGCTGCTGCCTTACAGCGCCAGAGACCCGATCCTGACTACGGGTGCTGGCTGTACGGAGTATGTACTTTCTCCCGTGACCTGCGTGGGTTTTCTCCGAGATCTTCTGTTTCTCGCACATTTCACACTTTGTAGGTTAATTGGCGAGGTATAAATGTCAAATGTAAAATTGTCCCTAGTGTGTGTAGGAAGTGTTAGTGTGTGGGGATTGCTTGTCAGTGGGGACATAGTGGGCCAGAGGGCCTGTTTCCACGCTGTATCTCTAGAGGTGATGGTTCAACTAACTGCACCACTGCGCTGTCGCTGAAGAACCAAAATCATCATTCCTGTGACAAACGAAAAAACACAAAATGCTGGAGTAACTCAGCGAGACAGGCAGCATCTCTGGGGAGAAGGAATGGGTGACGTTTTGGGTCGAGACCCTTCTAAATAAGTTCTGTCTGAAGAAGAGTCTCGACCAAAAACATCACCCAGTCTTTCTCTCTAGAGAGGGTACACAAAAAGCTGGAGAAACTCAGCGGGTGCAGCAGCATCTAAGGAGCGAAGGAGATAGGCGACGTTTCGGGTCGAGACCCTTCTTCCTTTTAAAACTTTCTCTCTAGAGATGCTGTCTGTCCAACATTATGTGGCTATCTTCGGTTTAAACCAGCATCTGCAGTTCCTTCTTACACATTCCTGTGATAAATACTTGCATATATTCCCTGAAGGGAAACTGAAAGGAGGATTACTGCCTGGATTGATGTTTAGCTGCTCTTTCCATTTTGGTCCTTTCTTTTTCAGGAAAGGAACTGTGAGAAATGGCAGCAATTTTGCAATCTCCCAGCTCTGAAACACTCGCATTCTTTTCCTCCCTTCGTTCTTTCATAGATGGTAAAATATACTGGAATTAGTTCAAAATAAGTTTGTCGATGCTGTCCTATTATGTACAAATTATAAAACTCCAAGGTTCTCTGCTGAAGTATAAATTACTTGCGAGTGAGGGTTTTATGGCACTCTTTGGCAGTGGTACAAGATATACCGGTAGGTTGGTTAGGCAATTTGTACAGCTCTTTTGGCTCACCAATTTTTATTTAGTTTTCTGAGATATTATCTGTGGCTTTCTGGATTAAAAAAAATTTATTTGTTCAGGATCTCGATCTGATTTTTTTAGTTTACTTTAGTTTATCGTCACGTTTACCATGGTGGAGTGAAAAGCTTTTTGTTGCGTGCTACCCAGTCAACAGAAAGACAACACATGATTACGGTCTGAAGAAGGGTTTCAGCCCGAAACGTTGCCTATCTCCTTCGCTCCACAGATGCTGCTGCACCCGCTGAGTTTCTCCAGCATTTTGTGTACTGTCGATTTTGCAGCGTCTGCAGTTCATTCTTTAACACATGATTACAATCGATCCATTTACAGTGTATGGATACATTGTCAGGGAATAAAGTTTAGTGCAAGGTAAAGCCAGCAAAGTCCGATCAAGGATAGTCCGAGGGTCATCAAAGAGGCAGATAGCAGTTCAGCACTGCTCTCTGGTTGTAGGTAGGATGATTCAGTTGCCTGATAACAGCTGAGAAGAAACTGTCCCCAAATCTGGAGGTGTGCGATTTCACACTTCTGTACCTTTTGCCTGATGGGAGAGGGGAGAAGAGGGAGTGGCCAGGGAGCGACTCGTCCTTGATGATGCTGCTGGCCTTGCCGAGGAGGAGTGAGGCCACTTATCAGCTGACACTTATCAGCCAATTTAATGTATAAATCTCTTGAGAGATGGCAGTCAGCCACTTTCTTTTACCAATGCAGTTCTTCAGGCTCCTAGAACTCCGTATCCAACTCCGTTGGACGTTCCAGAATTTAGACTCAGTAACGATATAGGGCCAGTGATATATTTTCAAGTCAGGAAAGTCTCTTGCGCAGAGTAGCAGAATCAAAAACCAGAAGACATTGGTTTAAGGTGTCGGGGGAAAGATTTAATAGGAACCTGATGGGGAAGGTTTGCACACAAAGGGTGGTGGGTGTATGGACCAAGCTGCTGGAGGAGGTAGTTGAGGAAGGAACTATCCCAACATTTAAGAAACATTTAGACAGGTACATGGATAGGACAGGTTTAGAGGGATATGGGCCAAATATAGTCAGATGGGGCTAGTGTAGATGGGACATGTAGGCTGGCGTGGGCATGTTGGGCGGAAGGGCCTGTTTCCATGCTGTATGACTCTATGACTCTCTGTAACTCTCTGACTTGGAGAGATACTGTAGATGGTGGTGAATCCATGCATCTACTATCTTTATTTATCCCCTTGCTGTAGATCGCAGGTGTAGGGGGCGTTTGTAGAGCTGGCTTGCTGAAGAGGTGCAGCATTGTATTTAGTAGATGGTTTAGATCATAGCCACTCTGCACTGGCAGAGGAGGGAATTAATGTTTAGCATGGTTGCCAATCAAGCGGGAACTTGGTGCAGAGGTGGGAATCCTCTTGAGAATTACTGGCTTGGCTCTTAGTCAGAGAAGTCAGGAAAATGCTCCATCATAGTCCCAACGTGTCTTATAGGTGGACTTTGGGAGGGGGCAGAGGGGGTAAAGAGGAGAGTAACTTGTTCTTATGGCCATGGTATTTATGCGGCATTTATGTGGTATTTATTTTCCTCAATTTGTTTGCCACTTCCATTATCTTGGTCCGATACCAGGAGGGGTACTGATTTTAGATGATCAACCATGATCATATTGAATGGCGGTGCTAGCTCAAAGGGCCGAATGGCCTACTCCTGCACCTATTTTTCTATGTTTCTACGAGCAAGAAAGAGGTTTTGCCTTTGGTGTTATTCCTAACCACTTCCGCAGTCAGAAATGAAGAGCAGTACCTGTGTAGTAGAGGACTGAGTGCTATGTTGTCAGAGATTCCAGCATACAAATGAGAAAGTAAACAAACACGCCCTCTGCCTATTCCAGTGGGTCAAATGGGTACCACAGAACCTTGTGCCACAATTATAAAGTTATAAAAACGTTTGAGAAACATTTGGACAGGTACCTGGATAGGACAGGTTTAGAGGGATATGGGCCAAATGCAAGCAGGTGGGACTAGTGTAGATGGGACATGTTGGCCGGTGTGGGCAATTTGGGCCGAATGGCCTGTTTCCATGCTGTAAGACTCTATGACCAACCAATTTTCAACAGGATTTTTATCCGTTTTCTATAAAAAAGATTCTTCTGCTCTGTCCGCTTTTGTTACCTAATTGCTTAACCTCACTGCGTCAGTTTTTATGTTTAAAGAGTCTGTGTGTTGTAGGCATGGATAAGTTATTGTCCATCTCTAATTGTCTCTGACCCGAGAAAGCATTGCTGTAGATCTCACGTAGACCAGAAGAGATAATGTCAGCAGAGTGAACAAATGCCTTTTTTTTTAACAACGATCAGGCTTTATTTTTTCTGTGCAGCTACATGGAGAGGAAGAATCTGAGCAACCATTTACAAGCACCAGGCATTATCAGAGGTGCAACAACACTGCTGTTTCTACTGTACATTTATTACTGTAAAACACAGCAACAGGATTCCATCTGACAAAATCCTAAATCGCCACAAGGTATGTGTAGGGAGGAACTGTAGATGTTGGTTTAAACCGAAGATAGACACAAAAAGCTGGAGTAACTCAGCAGGTCAGACGGCACCTCTGGAGAAAAGGAATAGGTGACGTTTTGGGTTGAGACCCCTCATCGATCTGAAGAAGGGTCTCGACGTTTCTATAACGTTATCATGTATGTTACATTATCGTGTATCTATACACAAATGGATCGATTGTAATTATAACCATATAACATATAACAATTACAGCACGGAAACAGGCCCTCTCGGCCCTTCCAGTCCGTGCCGACCATTTGTTTTCCCCATATAACCATATAACAAATTATGTAAGAAAGAATTGCAGACGCTGGTTTAAATCAAAGGTAGACACAAAATGCTGGAGTAACTCAGCGGGTGAGCGTTTGAAGAAGGGTCTTGACCCGAAACGTCTCCCATTACATCTCTCCAGAGATGCTGCCTCACCCGCTGAGTTACTCCAGCATTTTGTGTCTACCTTCGATTGTAATCATGTATTGTCCTTCTGCTGACTGGTTAGCACGCAACAAAAAACTTTTCAATCGCGATAAACTAAGCTGAACTGAAACTGAACTGACACGAAACATCACCTTCTTCAGACTGAAGAAGGATGTCGACCTGAAACGTCACCTATTCCTTTTCTCCAGAAATACCGTTTGACCCGCTGAGTTACTTCAGCTTTTTGTATCTTACAAGGTATATTAGGATGGGTGATGAAGAATGCATTGCATCATGGGATTTGTAGTTCATGTTGGGACATGTTTCTTCCATTTTGGTTGCCAACATCCAGGTTGACCACTGTAATAGGGTCCCTCTGTATATTGTTATGAAGCTTCCAAACTATTTCTGCGCAACTATATTATTGATACGTTTCCATTAATGCAACTGATGTATAAATAAGTTAACATCAATCACTTCACAACCTCATCCCTCTCTATCTTTAGAACCTTCTCCAGCTGGAGGTCGACAGGAAGGCTTGTATTTACATGAGTTTATGCTGCCTGGCCCACTGACTTACTCAAACACTCTACATTCTTTTGTGCAAACCAGCATCAGCAGTTCCTTCTTCCTATTGTGTAGGAAGGAACTGCAGATGCTGGAAAAAAATCGAAGGTAGACAAAAATGCTGGAGAAACTCAGCGGGTGAGGTAGCATCTATGGAGCGAAGGAATAGGTGATGTTTTGGATCGAGACCCTTCTTCAGACCGGATGCTGGTTTACACTGAAGGTCGACACAAAATGCTGGAGTAACTTAGTGGGACAGGCTGTACGTTCAGAGGAGGAGAGGTTAGAGTAGGTAAGGGGAGTGGAAAAGTTGGGACGGTTGATGAAACGCCGGCAGTTAGAAATCAGAAGGTTTAGGGAGGGTAGAAGGAGGGGGGGGTGGTGGAGGGCAGTACAAGAGGAGGGGGTCTGGTATGGATGGCAGTAGGGGTCATCACTGGGTGGTGAGGATTCCTTCCCAAAGACAAAGGCATGGAGGCAGAGGCGACGGAAGAAAGGCTCGACGTCGTGGCGGACCCTAAACTCATTGAGGTGAGGGCGGAGGGGAACAAAGGTGTCATGTCCCGCCTGTCCCATTGAGTCGCTTAGCATTTTGTGTCTATTGTCCTTGTTCCTCCAGTCTGTTTCTTGCGTTTACATTATACCTTTCACAATGTCCCAAAGTGTCCCAAGGCTTTAGTCCTGTTGAACCAGCATTGACGTGTCATGAGCAGGGCCCAAGGTCCACACACTGGCAACAACATTGGTGACGATCAGATAATCTGCTAATCTAGAGATATTGATTGGATTTTTAATATGAACGTGAGTAGTAGTAATTTTTTTACACAAAGGGTGGTGAGTATATGGAGCGAGCTATCAGAGGACGTAGCTGAGGCTGGTACTGTCATCAAGGTTAAGTGACATATATTCAGGTACATGGATAGGACAGGTTTAGAGGGCTATGGGCCAAGTGCAAGAAGGTGGGAGTATTGTGGATGGGACATGTTGGCCGGTGTGGGCAAGTTGGACTGAAGAGCCTGTTTATGCACTGTAGGACTATGACTCTATAATTACAACAGGACACCAGGGAGGACATTTTTTTGCTCGTCCTTGAAATTATGCCGTGGATCTTGGGACAGAGAATGTTTTTTGTTGGAAAGGCAGAACCTAGAGCAGCACCTTGCCCCGTCAGCACTGCCTCAGCAATGTCATCTGAGAGTTGTGTTCTTAAGCATGTGGAATGGGACCTAAATCTACAGTCTGAATCAGAGGCGAGGCTCCTTGCAGTGAAACATGCCTATTTGTGCTTCTCAAGTTTCCTGGCATTATATTTCTTGGCATTATGTATGGTTCATATTTCAAAAGTAATTCATCAGTTTCCAAAATGCTTCAAGGTTCCAAGAAATGCTGCATAAATTATCATTAATGTCAGAAATTAATCTGCCGGAAAGGCTCCCTGTTAATCTGAAGTCAAATTCAAGTGCTGGAAACACTCAGCAGGTGGCAGGCAGCATGCATGGAGAGGGCAGCAATGTCAACATGTCTGATGGTTCCTCATGTTTATGACCTCTCATCAGAATGCCCCAGATCCATCTTAAGGGGCTGTCCCACTTGGGCGACCTAATCCGCGAGTTCTGGCAAGTTTGCCCTTGACTCATACTTGCAGCATGGTCGACACAAGGTCGTAGGAGGTCTTTGGAGCTCTCCTTCATGCTCGAGAGTGGTCTCCGCGTACTCGAGGCCTCAGGTAGGTCGCGGCGTTTTTTTCAATATGTTAAAAAATGCCCGCAAGTAAAAAAAGGTTCGCCATGGAAAAAAATCGATACTTTTTTTACTCGTAGGTTTAGTCGTAGTAGGTCGCAGTAAGTCGACGTTAGATAGTAATCGAGGGTAGTTGAAGGTAGTCGAAGGTAGTCGTAGATAGTCTCCAACAAAGTCGAAGGAATGTCGAAGAGAGATCGAAGAAGGTCGTCTTCACTCTCCAGTATTTGGTATCCAATTTTCCTGAAGTCAGATGTAGCCAATCGTACCTAGTCGAAGCTAGTCTTCAACATAGTCGAAGGAGGTCTTCAACATGTCATTTTTTTCAAACTCTTCTAAACTCGCCAATTAGTTCTCCCAAGTGGGACAGCCCCTTAAGTATGAAGAAGGGTCTCAACCCGAAACGTCACCCATTCCTTCTATCCAGAAATGCTGCCTGTCCCACAGCCCCATTGAGTTACCCCAGCATTTTGTGTCTATCTTCAGTCTTATCTCCCTTGGCCTCGCTCTGCACGATACGATATGATATGATACGATAGAACTTTATTGATTTCCAAGTGTTTCCTAGTCTCATGCACATCAACCCTCAGGCGGTGCTGGCTCACAGGGCCGAATGGCCTCCTCCTGCACCTATTTTCTATTTTTTTCTGTTTCTAACCCCTGGAAACACTGGCAGGACTTTCCCAATGATGTCCTACAATCCTCTAAGATCCCTGCTCCCCTTCATTTCCGGCCTCTTGTTCTTTCCCTATTTCTGCATTGTCAAGCATGCATTTAGGTGAATTAAATTGAAGCCCTGGATTTCTCTCCCTTCCTAAACCCACACCTTTGACGAAACTTATCTCCAACTTTAAGTAACCCTTGCTTTCCCTCTCACTACATGCCCTCCCCCTTCCCAGTTCTCCGACCAGTCTTACTGTCTCCGACTAAATTTTATCTCTGTTTGCTTTGTTGTTAACTTCTCCCAACCAACAATGATCTATTCTACATTTTCCTTGATCTCCATTGCCTTTGTCCTGTTTTGACACCTTACACTTCCTTGTCTATACACGTCCTTATCTATGTACCTCCCTCTCCCCTGATATCAGTCAGAAGAAGGGTCTCAACCCAAAGCATCACCCATTCCTTCTCTCCAGAGATGCTGCCTATCCCACTGAGTTTCTCCAGCATTTTGTGTCTGTCTTCGATTTAAAACAAGCATTCGCAGTTCCTACACCTTTGACTAAATATGTAGAAATGAACTGCAGATGCTGGTACATACCGAAGGTAGACACTAAGTGCTGGGATAACTCAATGGGTCAGGCAGCATTTCTGGATAAAAGAATAGGTGACGTTTCGGGTCAGGACTCTACTGTCAGTCTAAAGACGGGTCCGGACCTGCAACGTCAACAATCCTTTTTCTCCAAAGATGCCGTCTGATCCACTGAGTTACTCCAGCACTTTGTGTCTACCTTTGACTAAACCCTGGCCGTCTTTCATGTCAATCACGTAATTTTTTTGCTAGTTGTCAAGGTTAGTCTGTTTGTCAAATCACCGTGACCTTTTCAGAGGGCTCCAACAAATTAGGAGTGCGTTTTAAGGGCCTGTCCCACTTACACGACTTTTTCGGCGACTACTGGCACCCGTCGTAGGTCGGCAAAAATTTTCAACATGTTGAAAATCCAGCGCGACCAGAAATACGCTACGACTCTTTGGGTGACTAGGAGACTACTCACGACCATACAGGCGACACCCTGCGACATGTTGCGGGGTGAAGCTTGTATGGTCGGGCTTTAGTCGTCCAAAGAGTCGTACCTTGTTCTGGTCGCCGATGGATTTTCAACATGTTAAAAATTTTCAGTGACCCGTAATGAGTGATGACGGATGCCGGGAGTTGCTGAAAAAGTTGCGTGAGTGCGACAGGCCCCTTAAGGTGAATCCTCATCCCTTCCTAATCCCCAACTTCCGGTTGTTACAGAGATCAGGATCATTCTGCAAAACAGGACCTGGAAGAGTAGGAAGGGGATTGCTGTGTGAGCTGGCAAAGACACAATGGATTGAATGGCCTCTTCCTACTTCATGAGGAAGCATGGAAATATGTCCCGCCATTGAATAACGTTTTGTGAATGTCATGTGGGACATGCTTACAATCCAGACTTTGGTAATGATCTGAAAATAAATGTCAATTTTCAGCAAGTTAAGGATTTGTGATGATCGATTTGGTCCGTCAGGAAACAGCACTTTATCACGTTTCTAAGAATACTAAATCTGAATATAATAGTAATAAAATCAAATAGTAATAAAATCAAATAAAAATAATAATAATAATAAATGAATAAGAGACCATCTCTCACGTATCATGAAACCATTTGTGGGAGGGGCACCATTTCACGCAGAGATCAGTGCCAGCTGTTTATCACACAGCAAGGTTTCGCAAACGGCAAAGGGCTGAATGAGCAGCTAACCAGTCACAAAAACAGAAATAGACAGCCGATCCATCAGCGCGAGACGCAAGAGTGAGCTAATTTCATTTTTTTTTTTTTGTTTTACAGGTACAGTGTGGAAACAGGCCCTTCGGCTCACCAAGTCTGCGCCGACCAGCGATCCCCGCACATTATAACACACACTAGGGACAATTTACACACACACCAAGCCAATTAGCCTACATAGCTGTATGTCTTTGGAGTGTGGGAGGAAACCGAAGATCTCCGAGAAATCCCACGCAGGTCACGGGGAGAACGTACAAACTCCGGACAGACAGCACCCGTAGTTGGGATCAAGCCCGGGTCTCCGGCACTGCAAGCGCTGTAAGGCAACAACTCTACCGTTGAGCCACTGTGCCACCCATGAGTTAGGTACAGACCTTTGATCAGAATTGCTTTGTCAGAATCTTATACCAGATGATGGATCTCTATACGTAGCAGGGAGTGGAGAAGTTATGTGATTGCTTATTGTTTAGAAGAGTCTTTCAAGTTGGTGCAATCTCCATGTTTGACAATAAAATACTTTATGTGAATGAACAATCATTGCAGCAAAATGTTACTGGCAACTCTGAATCATCAATAAACTGTACACGACCCTTCACTTTAAACCATTGCCCTGGAATCCAAGGTAAGGACATCCTGTATCAAAGAAAAGCCCATCATGAATGGCACATCTTGCATCTATCCCTCTGGTGTTCCACATGGCCAAGCACTCTAACAGCCCAGAAAAGGAACTTCAGCCCATCGAATCTTTGCTCACCACCAAGAACCCATTGATATTAGTCTTACACTCATCTCATTTTCCTTCTCTTTGTCCCATAGCCCTTGCACCATAGAGAGATACAGCAGGAAAACTGGCCCATTTTGACTGTCAAACATCCATTTTTACACTCAGTCAACCATGACCAATTTTATCCTCTTCATATTCCCATCAATCCCCCCCCATATCTGACCACTTGTCTACACAGTAGGGATGACTTACATTGGACGATGACAGAGAAGGCCACTCAGTCCAATGGGTTTCTGCCAGCTCTCAGAACAATCCCATCAATCCCAGTCCCCCGCTTACTTACCCGTTGCCTATTCCCTCCCATGTGCCCATCTCATCTACTGTGAGTAGATGAGGAATGCACCGGGCTGACTAACAATGCAGTGAAGAGCAATTGGTGAATCTGTATCTGGTTTCACCTACACGCAACAAAAGTTGGTATCTGTTTTGGTCGCCATAGAATTTATCAGCACTCTATTGGTGGTGACTCTTTACATACTTTGTGTGTGGTGTTCACAACAAAGAATTTCACTGTGACATATCACATGTGATAATATAGTACCGTCCATTCATTCATTCATTCATTCATTCATTCATTCATTCATTCATTCATTCATTCATTCATTCATTCATCCATTCATTCATTCTTCTTCTTCTTGCGTGTGGCGTGCACAGCCTAAAGTTGTAGGACAACTTGTTCTATTTGATCTTATTCGATTGTGCACGCCGGGTTGATTGCATTCGTCGAAACAGGGCGGACCTCTTGAAGGATGCAATCTCCCATCCCATTAATTAATTTATTCATTCATTCCTTCCTTCATGACGCGTGAATCCAAGTCAAACGTGGGTGATTGGTGGCCAGCCACAATTGCATCAAACAGCTCTCGCCAGAACTACTCATGTCGTTTAACCTGACAGCTCATTCAGCCGCCCACCTTGTCAAAGGCATCAAGACATGACCATGAAGCACTGGCCTTGCCAGCAATGTCTGTGTATTGTGAACAGATTAAATCACCTCTGATCACTGAGAGTAGGCACTGGACAATGGTGGGGTTACACCATCTCATTCTTTCTATGGACATCAACAGGACCATATGAAGGATATCATTTTCCCTCGTCATTTATTTGATCATTCTATAGGGTATTGTTACCTCTTATTTTGATCATTTAGTTCAATGGAGGGAATGGAACGAGTTACATTATTTATTAAACATTATCAAGCGGACTTAAATTAAATTGGGTAATTCTGCTATTAAAAATTAACCAGATCTCTAACCACAAGTATTAAAATACCTCCGACAATGAAAATACTTTGCTTTGATTTGACACTTACCTAATGATGCTTTATGCTAAGATGGTGCCAGATTGATTTCACTGTCTTTGCAATGTGTCTGTCTGTGGTGAGAGTGTGAGTAAGAACCGGAGCAGACAAAAATGCGGGAGAAACTCAGCAGGTGAGGTAGCATCTATGGAGAGAAGGAAATAGGCGACTATGGAGACCAGCTCGGCCTGTGGACTTCAGGAGCCGCGGTCTCCGGTAAGAAGTGGCCAATTCGGAAACTGAGTGTGTTCTTCCGTTCCAATGTCGGAGTTCCGATCATCCCGGCGTAGAGGGCCTGAACATCGCAACTGCGGAGGGCTCATGGGCCCCGACCACGGGTGAACAAAGAGGAAGATCACTGAACGTTATTGCCTTCCCACAGTGGGAATCGTTGATTCCGCTGTGTGGGGATGTTCATGTTAAATTCTATCGTGTATCGTGTTCTTATTCGTATGGCTGTATGGTAACTCAAATCTCACTGTACCAATCGGTGCCTGTGACAATAAATGTGACTTGAACTTGATCTTGATCCCGACTACTGTCTGTGTGGAGTTTGTACGTTCTCCCCGTAACCTGCATGGATCTTCTCCGAGATCTTCGCTTTCCTCCCACACTCCAAAGACGTACAGGTTTGTAGGTTAACTGGCTTGGTATAAATGTAAAATTGGCCCTAGTGTGTGTAGGGTAGCGTTAATGAGCGGGGATCCCGTAGTTAGGATCGAACCTGGGCCTACGGCTCTGTAAGGCACTAGTTCTACCGCTGCGCCACCGTGCCACTTCAAGAGGTCTATGTTTGGCATAGACATTGTGGATTGAAGAGCCTGTTTCTGTTCCGTTCTGTTCTATGTTATATGATCTATGTTCTAATAGAATCTAAAAGTCCTGGGTGCGCTTATATTCTTTCACAGATCACAACACATTGGTGCAATGTCTTTCACATGCTGACTTTTCTTGTAATAAAATCAGAGAATGATGCAAAACTCAGCACATCAGGCAGCAAATGGGAAAAGATAAATAGTCAACATTTCAAACTGTAATCAATGGTCAGAACTCTCTTTCCCAATTCTGGTGAAGAGACACAGTCTAGCAACTTTGGCTATTTTTCTTCCAAATGATGCTGGCTGGCCTGTTGAGTTCTATCTATATATATATTTATATATATTATATATATATATATATTTATATATATATACACACACATATATATATATACACACACACACACACACATATATATACATAATATACATATATATGTATATACATATGTTTGCATGTATGTATGTATATGTATGTTTGTATATATGTGTATATGTATGTATATGTGTGTGTATGTATGTATATGTGTGTGTGTGTGTGTGTGTGTGTGTGTGTGTGTGTGTGTGTGTGTGTGTGTGTGTGTGTGTATGTGGATATATATATATATATGTGTGTGTGTGTGTGTGTGTGTATATATATATATATATATATTTTTATATATATATATATATATATATATATATATATATATATATTAAAAAAATGGAGTGATATGGATTACATGCAGGCAGAGGAAGTTATTTTAATTTGGCATCGTGTTGGGCACAGACATAGTGGGCCGAAGGGTGACGTGACTGATTCGGGTTGAAGGCGGGACTGGATAGTTCAGAGGTTCCTCTGAGTGTCTCCATTACATTTTGGATTGCAATTGAAGAGATAGAGCTGCACTGGTTAATGAAAGTAATGTAGCAGAACAACTGGGCCATTCCCAGATTTCTGCAATTCTTTATATATAATTTACAAGGATATTAAAAAGGATTTAATTTTGCTTGGTCAGCTGGTCTGTGGGTGCCTAGGGACCAATTGCATGCTGATTCTATGCTGGTGATATTAATAATGAACAAGTTATGGAATTTGGCGGAAATTCTTCTGGCCATTAATTTAACTCGGGCGTTGATTAAGATGGTGAACAAAAATAAAATCATGCAAAAGCATTAATAATTCATGCTGTGCAGCACAATTTCTATCCGATGGTCTTGTAAAACAACAGAGTTTCCCGACACTGGATGCAGTATCACAACCTGATGTTCAGATGCTCTGGGTGTGGAATGAGGAGTAATACACAGTGGCATGGATAGATTATTTCAGGAGCTAGAAATAGCAAGGGAGTCAAGGGACATGGGGAGAAGGCAGGAACGGGGGACTGATTGTGGATGATCAGCCATGAATGGTGGTACTGGCTCGAAGGGCCAAATGGCCTACTCTTGCACCTATTGTCTATTGTCTATTGTCACGGGGTACAAATGATCTTTAGCTTTGTTTAGAGATACAGCACGGAAACAGGCCCTTCACCCCACCAAGTCCACACCGACCAGCGGTCCCCACACATTAACACTATCCTGCACACACAGTAGGATCAATTTACACTTATATCAAGTCTACAAACCCAAGTCAATTAACCTACAAACCTGTGTGACTTTGGAGTGTGGGAGGAAACTGAAGATCTCAGAGAAAACCCATACAGCCATGGGGAGACCGTACAAACCCCGTACAGACAGCACCCGTCGTCAGGATTGAACCTGGGCCTCTGGAGCAGCAAGCATCGTAAGGCATTGTAACACTACCGCTGCACCACTGTGCCGCCCCTTCTTCTTGGATCTTACACAAAACGATAACCCAACATGCAAGAACACAACCTGTTGCTTTTTAGTGGGCGGCAGAGTGGGGCAGTGGTAGAGTTGCTGCCTTACAGCACCAGAGGCGTGGGTTCAATCCTAACCACAGGTGCTGCCTGCCTGCACGGAGTTTGCACTTTCTTCCCGTGACCGCGTGGGTTTCCCCCGGCTCTCCAGTTTCCCCCCACATTCTAAAATGTCCAATTCAGGTCGGAACCCTTCTAAAGATCTAAACATCACCTATCCATGTTCTCCAGAAATGCTGCCTGACCTGCTGAGTCACTCCAGCATTTTGTGTCCTATTGTGTAAGTCAGCATTTGCAGTTCCTTGTTTCCACGATATTGCCAGGATTGTGCATCTGCAAATTCTAAATAAGAGGTCTTGAATCAATGTTTAAATCTATGAAGTTTTCATTCTCATTATCAACGGTAAAGGTTGTGCCTTACAGCTGCAGGTTTGATCCTGACTACGGGTGTTTGTCTGAATGAAGTTTATGTTCTCCCCGTAACCTGCGTGGGTTTTCTCCAGGAGCTCCGGTTTCCTCCCACACTCCATCGTACATTGGCTTGGTATAAATGTAAATTGTGTGTAGGATAGCGTTGGCGTGCGGAGATCGCTGGTCGGCCAAACTCAGTGGGAAAAGGGCCTGTCTCCATGCCGGATCTCTAAACTAAACTAAAGACAGAACGGCGTCAGGATCTGTTCCTGAGAACTGCTCGTAACCGGCGAAATGAGCAAAAGCAGTGTGTGGGAGAGGATCAGAGGCATGACAGGAGAGGGTGCAGGTGCAGGAAGGGGGGCATCAGCCAGCCTCTCTGACTCAGTGAGTCAGTCTGATCTGCGCTCCCAGCTCTGCTCGGCTCCAACCAGCCCCCGATTGTTACAGCTCAGTGATGTTTAGATCTTTAGAATGGGAGGGGTGGAGGGAAGACATGTGGAAATGCCACATCCCCACCTGGCAGAAGGGGGTGGCACAGTGGCGTAGCAGTAAAGTTGCTGCCTCACAGCGCCGGAGACCCAGGTTCGATCTTGACCACGGGTGCTCTCTCAGCGGAGTTTGCACGTCCAAGCCTGTAATTACATGGGTTTGGTCCGGATGCACCGATTTCCTCCCACGCTCCAAATACATGCGGGCTGTAAGCTAATTTGCTTCTGAACATTATTAATAGTGTGTAGGATAGTACCAGTCTACAGGTGATCATCAGTCAACACAATCTTGTGGACCTAAGGGCCTGTTTCCAGTCTGTATTTCTAAAAAAAAAGATGCCTGCAGCTCTGAAAATCCATCCCCAACCATCCCATTGGTCCCCCAAATGCTCGCTTGTGTCTACTGCTCGTCCATTAATAAGGCATTCACAACTTGAGGAGAATCTGTTCTTGGGATATAGCTGGAGTCATGTGCAGTTCGGATCAGTAGTTGCGGAAAGAAAGTGAGAGGAGAATTACCAGAAAAAAAAAAGTCGCAAGGCCAGAAGACCTTAATCATGAAGAAAGATTGGTTAGGCTGCAGGTTGTCTCCCTTGAAACAGAAGAGACTGAGGTGCATTTTAATTGAGACAAACTGCATTGAGAGTGAGCAGGAAGGAGTTATTTCCCTTCACACAATGGCTGAGATTTAAGGTAATTTTACATCTAAATGAAGGTTTAATCTGAAGCACACTATCTGAAAGGGGAGTGGAGGCTAAAGGTATCTCTTCCAAACGTACTCCACCCCTCAACATACCGCTGCCATTTAATAAAGTCCTGCTCAACTCTGCATACGTGCCTAACATTGGCAACTGTATAAAGGGCCTGTCCCACTTCCACGACCTAATTCACGACCTTTGCCGAGTTTGCCCTTGACTCATACTCGCAGCATGGTCATCACGAGGTCGTAGGAGGTCGTAGGTAGGTCGTAGGTAGGTCGTGATGCTAGTCGTAGGTACTCGTGTCATCGAGTAGGTCGGGGCTTTTTTTTCAACATGATGAAAAATGTCCACGAGTAAAAAAGGTCGTGAATTAGATCGTGAAAGTGGGACAGGCTCATAAGAAGGAACTGCAGACAAAATGTGAAGGAAAGAACTGCAGATGCTGGTTTAAACTGAACATAGAAACAAAATGCTGGAGTGACTCAACGGGACAGGAAGCATCTCAAGAGAGAAGGAATAGGTGACATTTTGGATCGTGACTGTGTCTGAGGAAAATATTTATCTTTCAAGAGAGAGTTCGATATAGCTCTTAAGGCTAACGGAATCAAGGGATATGGGGAGAAAGCAGGAACGGGGTACTGATTTTGGATGATCACCCATGAACATATTGGATGGTGGTGCTGGCTTAAAGGGCCAAATGGCCTACTCCTGCACCTATTATCTATGTGCTGGAATGAGCCCTTGAAGTAGAGTGCCTTAACCCATAAGACTCTGGCCCAAACTCAAGGTGGTGAGATTAGGCTAAAGATCTGTTCTTGAGCTGACATGAGCAAGTTGGTCTGATTGATGTCATTCTGTGCCATTAACCACTCTGATTCAATGAGGTCCGCAGATCCCCTTGAAGCAGTGGTCGTAGTTTGATCCATCCTATGCCTCCCACTGCCCAAGTAAGCAGGCTCAGATCTCCCGCTCCTCTGCGCCACCGTTTGAACTTCTCGTGCAAAGCTTCTTTCCGTTCCAGTTTAAACAGAATAAGAAGTGGAATCTACAATCCAAGATCAGAGTATTCGGAGGCCAATTTCACTGCAGGGAGTCTTGGCATCGAAGAGCTGTTGAGAGCCTTGAAGTGACTCACTAACCTAGTTGTTTCTTCCTGATTAGAAAACGGATCTCACATCATTTAAAAAAAAAGCAGAACCACCAGGTCATTTGATTGCACAGCTTTAGACGAAATGTTGACTACATTGAACCACCTTTGTAATTGTTAACTCATGTTCCTACTTTATCAAACCAGTCCTGTCAGGATACTTTCTTTTTTTCCACTTTAGTTTTTATTGCTTTTATGTAAACACAAATAAAACACAATTATAACAACGAAACATACAACATTACAATGAAACGTACAACAGTGTAGCGGGGGGTGTTCAGTTCACAATTAATGATGCAGTATACAGAACTATTTCATATTAAAACATTTTCCAATAACTTACATTATTGTCTATAAAATTATAGAGCGTTGATGTCTTCATTTCTATACCTAATCCATTTTTCCCATTTTCTGTTAAACTCGTCTTCTTTCACTCTTAGAGAATATGTCATTTTTTCCATGACAAATATTTCCTGTACTATGTCTAACCATTGTCTAAGTCTGGGTGTGTCTGCTGTGAGCCAGTTTCTTGTAATGGCCTTTCTGCCAGCTGTGAGTAGGATTTTAACCAAGTAATGGTCTTCCTTCAGCACCACTGTAGTTATATTACCCAGGTATAAAATGGAACACTTCTTGCAGACTATATATCCTAATACCTCCGTTAATTCTGAATTCGCCCTGTCCCAAAATGGTTCTATTTTTGGGCAACTCCAGAAGATATGTGCATGGTTTGCGTCTGTTTGACCACATTGCCTCCAGCATGTTTGCTGCCTTAGAATTTGCTTGCTTTTTATACTTTCTATCCATGATGTTTCCACACGCATATTTTATTTTTGGTGACTAAAATCTTTTCCTCTTTGCTGCAAATCAATCTCTGATTATTTGTAACAAGCAACTTCATAAAATATGCATCAAGGTTTATGATCAAGTTAACACCAAAAATCTCAATTTCTCATTTATTAAGCCCTTAGGCATTTTTCCCTCTCATTTTATCGATAAATATTAATGCTCTTCTTTGACTCCCAATAGTGTTATCTTGAAGTGCACCGACATTAACACTAATTGCACTTCCTTTTCTGTGTGAAGATTTAGCCCTAACCTTTTTTCTTTCCTCCTCTCTATCTCCTTTTTTTTAAATTCAAATCTCTTCTGCCCACCTACCCCCCCCCCCCCCCCCCCCCCCCCCATCTATAATAACCCTCTCTCAGAGTCTGCAGATACCCAATTAAAAGTACATAAATATTTCTCTTCGAAAAGAAAATCTTGGAAGTTATCAACCCCTGGGTAAAATGACAATTTGTGAGTTGATGTCCTTTTGAGTCTGCTTGAATTGGTCTTTAGATGGGAAGGTAATGGTGTCACACTGACATGCTGAATGAGTATAGTGTTAAAGAACAGATAAAAGAATATGCATTTATGCAGTAAGTATCTTGAACCCAGGATAGTCCAAAGCATGCTGTGAACAATGTTCGGCACGGTGGCGCAGCGGTAGAGTTGCTGCCTTACAGCGCCGGATACCCGCGTTCGATCCTGACTATGGGCGCTGTGTGTACGGAGCTTGTACAGTCTCCCTGTGACTGCGCAGGTTTTCTCCGAGCTCCTCGATTTCCTCCCACACTCCAAAGATGTGTAGGTTTGTTGGTTAATTGGCTTGGTAAATGTAAATTGTCCCTAGTTTGGGTAGGATAGTGTCAATGTGCGGGGATCACTGGTCGGCGTGAACTCGGTGGGCCTAAGGGCCTGTTTCCGTGCTGTATCTCTAAACTAAACAGTGCTAAAGAAGGAACTGCAGATGCTGGAGAATCGAGGGTTACACAAAAAGCTGGAGAAACTCAGCGGGTGCAGCAGCATCTAAGGAGCGAAGGAGATAGGCGACGTTTCGGGTCGAGACCCTTCCTCAAACTAAACAGTGCTTTTTGTGTGGGCATCTCAATTAAGAATTAAGCTACATCTATCAACAATTTTTAATCCATCAATATATCCAACATTGATGACGCTTTAACTTGCAATTAAATAACTGAATAAGTCTAATCAAATAAATGCTCTTTTTCATTCCTTTACGTTAGCCATTAGTGAAGCACATTTAATAAATATGTGTCACACTAGAAGTGCCTATACACTGTAATTCTGTGTATCATCACAGAAAAAGCATTGATTTTCCCATCAGAATTTAAGAAAAGCAGGCATCATTTTTTTGCACGGCTAGATTCTACAATAATTTTACTTTAGACATACCGTGTAGAAACCGGCCCTTCAGCCCACTGAGTCCGCGCTGACCAGTGATCCTCGCACATTAACACCATCCTACACGCACTCGGGACAACTTACATTTTTTTATACCAATCCAATTAACCTACAAACCTGTACATCTTTGTGGTGTTGGAAAAAAACCAAAGAGCTCGGAGAAAACCCACGCGGTCACGGGGAGAACGTACAAACTCCATACAGACAGCACACGTAGTCGGGATCGAACCCGGGTCTCTGGCGCTGCAAGCGCTGTAAGGCAGCAACTCTACCACTGCGCCACCGTGGCCACTCCTAATGTGATAATGATCTAATGAGGTGTGCGATATTAACCAATTATTGACCAGGTTACCAGGGATATTCCTCCAGCTCATCTTCAGAATTCTGCGGTGGAATCCTTCACATCAACCTGAGAGCGAAGATGAAGCCTTGGTTGAACATCACATCAAAAAGACAACACTTTTGATAAGGTTCAACTCTGCACAAGGTTCAAAGTGGGACCTGAATTTAGCGGTCAACGCAGTCAACTGACGTTGAACCCGGAGATCCCATCACATTATTCATTGGTCCACAAAGTTGGATCCATGAATTAGCCAGTTGTATCTCTTTTTAACGACCTCTGATGCTACGATACCCCTTCTCGTGTAAGGAAACTAAAACTGAATAGAAGTCAAAGAGCAGTCTCACAAACACACTGTACAAGTTTAACATAACCTCCCATTTTCTAATCTCCAATTCTTTTGCAATGAAGGGCAGTATTCCATTTGGTCTATTAACTTTTAATTCATAAAGTGAACCATCCTACCAACAACTAGAGAGCAGTCCTGAGCTACTATCTACCTCATTGGAGACCCTCGGACTATCTTTGATTGGACTTTACTTCACTTTAACTTGCATTAAACATTATTCACGTCATTGCCTTTATTGTGTATCTGTACACTGCAGGTAGCTTGAATGTAATCATGTATTGTCTTTCCGCTGACTGGAGCTTTTCACTGTACCTCAGTACATGTGACCATAAACTAAACTCAACTCACCTCAACTCAATTATCTGCTGCAATTGCCTGCTAACTTTTTCGTGATTCAAAAATAAACATAGTTTTAAATTGTCTAATGGAAGCAGGAGAATTTAAATTCAGTTAATTCGGTAATCTTGAAAAATAAAGCGATATCAATAGATCACTGTACAATTATTGTCACCCTGACATAAGAAAGATGCCATTAAGCCAGAAAGTTTTACAGGGAGGTAGTTAGCACATGTGGACATAAGCTACAGGAGGCGGTTGGGCAGCTGAGAACATTGTTCCGTTAGAGCCTGTCCCACTTGTTGTGGGGTGCTTCCTGTATGGTCGTGAGTAGTCGCCCAAAGAGTCGTACCTTTTTCTGGTCGCCGCTGGATTATCAACATGTTGACATTTTTCGGCGACCTGCTGTGACTCTGACGGGTGCCGGCAGGTCGCCAAAAATATCGGGTAAGTGGGACAGGCCCTTAGAGTGCAGGAGTCTGAGTGGTGACCTTAGAGAGATGTATAAAATCATGAATGGCCTAGATAAGCTAGCGGGTGTAGGTTTAGTGTCAGAGGGGAAAACATTTCAGGAACCTGAGGGGCAACATCTTCACATAGTGAGTTGTGGTACATGGACCAAGCTGCCAGAAAAAGTAGTTGGGGAAGGAACATTAACAGTAAGTAGGTAAGTAAGTATTTTTTATTTATATAGCACTTTTAGATCAAATCATGTTGAAGCCAAAGTGATTTACAGAGAAAAAAAAATTACATTACCATACATCCATATAAAATAAAAAAGAAGAAAATAAAGACACAATACACTATAGGATTCAACATGAACGCCCCCCCAACAGCAGAATCAACACTTTCCACTGTGAGGGAAGACACCAAAAAGTCCAGTCCCCCTCCTCCTCCTGGTCCACCCGAGGTCGGGCCTATTTGAGGCCTCCACAGCCAGTCGCTGCAACGGCGGCCCGATGTTACAGGCCGTCCTGCCGGGAAGATGGAACACCGGCGTCGGGTGAAATAGTCCTCAGCGGCTTGGAAATGTCTGGAGCGGCCGCTTCCTCCCCGGAGACCCCGGCTCCCGAAGTCCTCGGGCCGCACTGGTTGGAGCTCCGACTCTGGCGATCTCGGATCCCAGGCTCCGCGGTGTTTTAAATCCAGCGCCGCCCGCGGCTGGAATACTTGGATGGTTACATGGACAGGTAACGTGGTAAAATACATTTGTATCAATAATATAAGTGTACAATTTTGGTCACCCTGCTGCAGAAAATATATCATTAAGCTGGAAAGGGATTTGGGCACGGTGCAGACAATTAGGACAAGCTAAGATGGGGGTATGTTGGTCAGCATGGACGGGCTGGGCCGAAGGGCCTGTTTCCATGGTGCATGATGCAATTACGTTCTGACTATGTTGATCACCACCCTTCATGTGGTGGGGAAGAACTTTCACATGAACAATTGTGAGATTGGGAACTGTTCAGCAATCGCCCTGCCTAGAATTTAAAAAAAAAAAGATAAACACTGACTTGATTATTTTACAATAGAATTGGAGGTTAAGAAAACATGATGAATTATTGGGGGATGCAAAATAGCCCCAGCGCATGGCCGCTCTGCCTGCTGGTCCCAGAATAGGATGTACTATCATCCACTACAATTGTTCCACTCTTTTGAATCACCTTTCCAATTGTCAAGTCAAGTCAAGTCAATTTTATTTCTACAGCACATTTTAAAACAGCTCTAATTGACCAAAGTGCTTTACATCAGTGCAGGTACTAACGTGCTACATACAGTGGTACATAGATGACCAATACATACATAAATACATACATACAGCGCTCCCTGAGAGGACCTCAAGAAATGCTTGTGAGTAGAAAGTCGAGACTTTTAAGTCGATGGAGGGGGCAGTTCTGATGAGAAGAGGGATGCTGTTCCACAGTCTAGGTGCTGTAAATCTTTCAGCTGCTAACTCGCCTTCCTATTCTCATGCTAAACGTCTGCCCTGGGCCTCCTCAGTTGCCAGAATGAGAAGACGCACAAACTGGAGGGGCAGCATCTCATGTTCCACTTGGGTAGTTTACAACCCAGTCAACATTGAATTCTCCAACTTTAGGCAACTGACCTACAAGCACTCCCCCTTTTTCTTCCCCCTCTTTTCCCTGAGCCGCACCTGGATGCGCACACATTTCTCTCTTTCCCCTCCCCCCTCATCCCCTTCCACCTATCTTCATTCCTCTGGCTGCACATTTCATGCCTTTTCGATCCTTAACTCACACTTTTTGTCTTTTGGCTGGCATTTGTCTAACCATCTGTTAATCAAAAAAGCACACTCACTTGTATCTACCTTAGATGTGCTGGACTCTTATAGATAGCGGAGTCAGGGGATATGGGGAGAAGGCAGGAATGGGGTACCGATTGTGGATGATCAGCCATGATCACATTGAATGGTGGTGCTGGCTCGAAGGGCCGAATGGCCTACTCCTGCACCTATTGTCTATTGTCTATTGACCCGTTGAGTTACTCCAGCACTTTGTGTCTATTTTTGTAAACCAGCATCAGCAGATCCTTGTGCCCGTAAATCTATCAGGATTTCTAATATTCTACACTCTGGGTTGTACTTATGTATGGCTTAAATGCACACATGTATAATTATGATTTGACTGCCTAGCAGGGAAACAAGGCTTTTCACTGTATCTCAGTTCTCATGACAACAATAAACCAATACCAATAGCAATACCGAAAGATTTATGGTAATTGAATGCACATTTTGTGAGGAGTGGGAATATTTGTTCTCAGCAGATATCAACACTGAACGATAAAGCAGTCTTAGCGTATGTAGCAACCCCATATTTCCCATGTGCAGACTTTTGGCTTCAAAAAAATAATCTTTTAAGTCAAAGTCAAAGTCAAAAGAGTTTATTGTCATGGGTCCCTGACAAGACAATGAAATTCTTTCTTTGCATAGCACAACAGAACATAGTAGGCATTGACTGCAGTTGTATACTTAAATACACACATTAATTAATAAGTTAATAAAGTGCAATTAATAGATGGAGGGATATTAATGTTCAGAGTTTTGTCCGAGCCAGGTTAATAGCCTGATGGCGGTGGGGAAGTAGCTATTCCTGAACCGGGTTGTTGCAGTTCTCAGGCTCCTGTACCTTCTACCCGAAGGTAGCGGGGAGATGAGTGTGTGGCCAGGGTGGTGTGGGTCCTTGATGATGCTGCCAGCCTTTTTGAGGCAGCGACTGTGGTAGATCCCCTCGATGGAAGGAAGGTCAGTGCCGATGATGGACTGGGCAGTGTTTACTACTTTTTGTAGTCTTTTCCTCTCCAGGGCACTCAAGTTGCTGAACCAAGCCACGATGCAACCGGTCAGCATGCTCTCTACTGTGCACCTGTAGAAGTTAGAGAGAGTCCTCCTTGACAAACCGACTCTCCGTAATCTTCTCAGGAAGTAGAGGCGCTGATGAGCTTTCTTAATAATTGCATCAGTGTTCTCGGACCAGGAAAGATCTTCACAGATGTGCGCGCCCAGGAATTTGAAGCTCTTGACCCTTTCAACCATCGACCCGTTGATATAAACAGGACTGCGGGTCCCCATTCTACTCCTTCCAAAGTCCACAATCAGTTCCTTGGTTTTGCTGGTGTTGAGGGCCAGGTTATTGTGCTGGCACCATATGGACAGTTGCTCGATCTCTCTTCTGTACTCCGACTCATCCCCATCAGTGATACATCCCACAACAGTGGTGTCGTCAGCGAACTTGATGATGGAGTTCGCACTGTGACCGGCTACGCAGTCATGAGTATAGAGTGAGTACAGCAGAGGGCTGAGCACGCAGCCTTGAGGTGCTCCCATGCTGATTGTTATCGAGCCTGACACATTTCCACTAATAAGAACTGTGAATGAGGAAGTCGAGGATCCAATTGCAGAGGGATGCGCAGAGACCCAGTTCTGCAAGTTTGGTAACCAGCTTGGAGGGGATGATTGTGTTAAATGCCGAGCTGTAGTCAATGAATAACAGCCTGACATATGAGTTTTTGTTGTCCAAGTGGTCCAGAGCGGAGTGGAGGGACAGCAAGATCGCGTCCACCGTTGATCTGTTGTGGCGGTAAGCGAACTGCAGTGGGTCCAGGTTTTTGTCGAGGTAGGAGTTGATTTGCGCCATGATCAACCTCTCGAAGCACTTCATCACCACAGGCGTTAGTGCCACAGGTCGATAGTCATTGAGGCACGTCACCTTGCTCTTCTTGGGCACCGGTATTATTGATGCCCTTTTGAGGCAGGTGGGAACCTCAGACCTCAGAAGTGACAGGTTGAAAATGTCCGTAAAAACTCCAGCCAGTTGGTCCACACAGGTTTTTAGAACACGACCAGGTATGCCATCAGGTCCAGACGCTTTTCGAGGGTTCACCCCTCGGAAGGATTTCCTGACGTCGACCTCTGTGACTGAGACTGAAATACCATCACAGCGAATGGAGGCTCGGGAAGTCACATCGGTGTTCTCCCTATCAAAGCGTGCGTAAAATGCATTGAGCTCATCAGGGAGTGATGTATCGCCGACATCCGAGCTGCCTCCTGGTTTCGCCTTGTAGGAGGTGTTGCATTCAGTCCCTGCCACAGCTGCCGAACATCTGTCTCATCCTCCAGTTTGGAGCAGAACTCCCTGGACTCTCAAGATGGCGCCTGCCTGCGGCGACTTTTGCGGAGCTCCGGAACATAAAAGGCTCATCTACAATCAACAACTTACCTGCATCAGGGAAACAGCAGTGATCTGTGCCGTTTGAGACAGGCTGCTTGGGCAGCTGAAAGCGCTGGCAATTTTGCGATCTCCCGCAGCTGCAGGAGCCACGGACTTTAAACTTTCCCACGCCGGTTGTGAAACTCCCGACCCGACTGAGGATCCCAGGTATGACACCTGAAAACCCCGGGATGACCTCCAGAGCCGACGGGCTGGATATCCCAGGAAAAATGAAGCTGGAGCTGCCGACTTTGAGGGAACCCCCGTTCGTTACGGAGCTGGAGCTGCCGTCTGTGAAGGAATTCCCGTTCCCGCACTGGTCCGCATAAACAGCAGGTGCAGGAAACACAGTACCTGGAAACAAAGGGGAAGCCTCCATTGTGTCCGGAAACGTGGCCGGCGGGCAGGACTTCAGGTCAGACTGAAGCGCAGGGGATTTCAACCCCCTCTCCCTACTATCCTACTGGCCAATGTACAGTCCCTTGAAAATAAAGTGGAGGACTTAAGGGCAAGACTGCTTTATCAAAGGGAGCTGAGGGAATGCTCTGTGTTCTGTTTCACGGAGACATGGCTCACCCCCAGCTCCCCAGACTCAGCGGTCCAGCCTGATGGTTTCTCCATCCACCGCATGGACCGTACACTGGCATCGGGGAAAGAGAGAGGAGGGGGCGTCTGCCTCATGGTCAACTCTTTAAGTCCTGTGGTAAGTCCTGTCCAACTCCTGCTCTCCACATCTCGAACATCTGGCGGTGAAGTGCTACACGCTGTGGTCAACAAACACCAGACGTCTTACCCCGAGGCTTTTACCACCATTGCTGGGGGCTTCAATAAGGCAAACCTCAAGAAATCGCTCCCTAACTTCCACCAACATGTCTCCTGCTGCACCAGAGGACCAAACACCCTCGACCACTGCTACACCACCATCAAGAATGCTTACCGCTCTATCCCTCGCCCTCACTTCGGTAAATCCGACCATACGCGGTGCTGCTTCTCCCTGCCTACAGGCAGCAATTAAAGAGCGCACCCCCAGAGGTGAGGACAGTACAGAGCTGGTCAGGGGGTGCAGAGGAACAACTACAGGACTGTTTGGAGTCTGTAGACTGGGCAATGTTCAAGGACTCGGCAACGGACTTGAACAAATACGCCACAGTCGTTACAGACTTCATTAAGAAATGTGTGGAGGACTGCATCCCTACAAAAACCTTCCGAGTGTTTCCCAATCTTTGGAAACCTTGGATGAACTGTGAGATCCGCACTCTTCTGAAGACCAGACACCGGGCATTCATGTCTGATGATACAGTGGTCTACACGAAGTCCAGATACGACCTTGGTAAGGCCATCAAAAAGGCCAAAAGGGAGTTCTTTAACAAGTGGGAGCCATTCTCTCAGTGCCTCAAGTGCACAAAGAGATGCTGTCTGATCTGCAGAGTAACCCCGGCATTTTGTGTCTTTTTTTGTGAACCAGCGTCAGCAGGAAAATAAATCTCGCCTTGGCCTAATCGAGAGACAAAAAATGACCAAAATAAACAATCCTAGAACCTGCTTTATGGGCCTGTCCCACTTAGGCGATTTTTCAGCAGGCTGCCTGCCGGTGACTGTTAAGTTGCCGGCAGTCGCCTGAAAAACCGGCAACTGGAACGGCGACTGTCAGAGTGGAACACACATACACACAAACACAACGCTTCATTCACCAGCCCGTGTGAATGTTTTAGACAGCGCTCCCCCACTTGCCCTGTCTAAAAAATTAACACGGTGCAAAGCCACGATGCAAACAGACACACACCGCGATGAACAGGAAGGTTGGCGCTGTAATTAAGATGGTTAAAGCACAGTGTACAGTAAGTCCTTTAAAAGAGGGGGAAAGAGGGGGGTGTGGGAGAGGGGGGAGAAGTGGGGAGAGGGAGTGGAGACTTTTAAGCAGCCAGAGATACATGGCTGTGAAGCTCGGCGGACATTTAACATTACCGGTCGGTTGTCCTTGTTTCTGAAAACTATTGCTTACCTTTTTTTCCTCAATGAGCCAATTCACCGATCAGCACCGGCTAAAACCTCCGAAAACCTCTGAGAACCTTCGACCTGCTGGCAACCCACTAGGACCTCCTGGCAACCCACTAGGACCTCCTGGCAACCCACTAGGACCTCCTTAGGCGACCCACCTAAAAAGTCGCCTAAGTGGGACAGCCCATTAGGGAAAGGAAATGTCTCTTTGTAATTTCAGTTCATGCATCAATGTCCTTATGCAAAGAACAAGTATGAACACAACTTCAATTAAAATGCTACATAATTATCTTTGCTGGGCTTGTCATTTCACGCACCCATGTTGATGGAATAGGAGGGGACACTTGGAAAGGTGTTGAAATCAGTCATGTGGAGGCAAAAGACATGAAAGGCTTGGAGTGGAGTTTGGACTTGTTGCTATCGATATCCACACGTCGAAAAACACCCCCTGGTTGCTTTATATTAACGTGTAAATTTCCTGTGGAAATTTGTTATTGATTTCTAATTACTATATTAATATTTTGAGAAAGGGCAACTCTTGTTCTGCAGAAAAAGGATTCAGAGGGAAACTTCTTACGATACAACTGACAAGGAAAGGCAAATTAGCTCATCGCTCGCTGCCAACTTCCTGAAAAAACAATCTGATCCCATAGATTCGTCATTAGCAGTGAATATCTTTCTCAAGTACTTGTCCAATTGCTTTTGGAAGGTTAGTGTTGTATCTGCTTTTGCTACTTTTCAAACAGTGCGGTCTTCTCGGAGAAACTGTGGCGCAGCGGTAGAGTTGCAGTCTTACAGCACCAGGCTTGAACCTGACTACGGATGCTGTCCGTACGGAGTCAGTACGTTCTGATCGTGTGGGTTTTCTCCGAGTGCTCCGGTTTCCTCCCACACCCCAAAGATGTGCAGGTTTGTAGGTTAATTGGTTTCTGAAAATTGTCCCTAGTGTGTAGGATAGAAATGGTGTATGGGTGACCATTGGGCGTCACAGACTCGGTGGGTCAAAGGGCCTGTTTCCACGCTGTATCTCTAAACCAAATTTCAGCTATTTTATTACAATTGGATTGTTTTAAATAAAACATCCCCCTCAAAACGCAACAGTGTCCATTCTGAATTGCCTTACATTTGTGACTTCCACAATCCAACCCTACTTCCACAACAATCACGGACCCTTTAGTTACTGGGACGAAACTCTCGATAATTTTGAATGTCTCTATCAAGTTTCTCTTGACCTGAATTGTTCTGTGGAAAATAGCCTCAGCTTCTGCCTCTTCACAATAGACAATAGGTTCAGGAGTAGGCCATTCGGCCCTTCAGGCCAGCACCGCCATTCACTGTGATCTTGGCTGATCATCCACATTCACCATATCGCCTGTCTCCGCTATCTTTAAGAGCTCTATAATTCACGTATCCATTATCCGCGTAAGGGTAAATTTCCTTTACTCCCTCTCTTTATCATCTTTCCAAAAGCACCCAGCATTGACCTCAATGTTCAGCCAGAGCTGAGCTTGCATTTGATAAAGCCTTAACATGACTACGATGAAAACACAACTTGACCATGGCTAATCCATACCTGACCTTAGCCTGAGTACATCATTGTATACATATCCAACCTAATCCTAACTTTTCTATAACAATAATAATCTCTAGCACGTTTTTCATCTGCTAAACTGATCATCATGCCCAATATAAATTTTTATTAGAATGTCAACCTATTGAGAGTTGTGCGTCATCAAGCGTGGCTTTGGTAGCCAGACCTCAGTGTCTATCATTTATAAACCCAAACCAACCAAACAACCCTCTCAACTGACCTTGCCACCTTTAAATATTCCAAGTTCATCTGCTCTTGGATATGCTTCAACATTGCACCATTCAGTTCATGTTAACCTACCTTCCTCTTAAAATACCAAAACGCATTTCAATAGAGTCCAACCAAAGGAAATCGTCCTGCGCGCATTCATCAATTTAACAGAGTCCACTCACATAACACTTGGTCCAATGCGTAAATCTTTACCCAGTTTGGACGCAACATTAAATGGAGCCACTCCTGCTCCCTTAGGGGAATAGTGAAGACCCAATGAGACTATTTCAGATAACATTAGAGTTTGTGCTCATTATTATTCGTCAATAAACGTTTTTTTAGTTTATCGTTTTTTTAATTTCAGGGATACAGCGCAGAAGTAGGCCCATCGGCCCAGCAAGTCTGCACCGACCAGCGATCCCTGCACACTGACACTATCCTACACAAACTGGGGACAATTTACAATTATACCAAACCAATTAGCCTACAAACCTGTATGTTGTTGGAAAGTGTGAGGAAACCGGAGCACCTGGAGGAAACCCACGCAGGTCACGGGGAGAACGTACAAACTCCATACAGACAAGCACCCATAGTCAGGATCGAACGCAAGTCTCTGCCGATGTAAGGCAGCAGTTCTACCGCTGCGTCACCATGCCGCTCATGTTGTGGGATCTTGCACTGCACAAGTGGAAATGACCTTTTTCTCACTTAAACAGAGCACAGAAAATGCACTTCCTTGCCTGTGAAGCTCTTTGGGATATCCAGAGATGTTAAAGATGCACTACACTTGCAAGTCCCCTCTTGATACTCATTCCACTTAGAAAAATACCAAAATGATTAAGACAGGGACAAGTGGGCAGCAGGGTGTCACAGCTGATAGAACCTGCTGCTCTCTGCTCCAATGACTCATGTGGAGCTGAGTATGTGGAGTTTGCATGTTCTCTCTGCAACTGCGTGGTGTTTTTTCAGGTGCTCCAGCTCCCGCCAACATCTCATCGGGTTGATTGGTTGACCATTTTAAAGGATGTATGGTATGGTTAGTTTAGTTTGGTTTAGATTAGTTTAGAGATACAGCGTGGAACCAGGCCCTTTGGCCCACCAAGTCCGCACCGATCGATGATCACCCATTCCTATTAGTTCTTTGTTATCAAGTTTGTGCATCCGAAACACCAGTGGCAATTTTTACAGAAGCCAATTGACCTTTAAGCCTGCAGGTCTTTGGAGTGTAGGAGGAAACCAGAACACCCGGAGAGGGCTCACATGGTCACAGGGAGAATGTACAGAACTCGTGCAGACGGCACCCGTAGTCAGGATCGAACCCGGGTCTCTGGCGCTGTGAGGCAGCAACTCTACCGCTGCGCCACCGTGCCGCTCTCGAAGTGTGAATGGTAGCGTCCAAGATAAGTTGATGGCAATGCAGGAGAATGAAATGGGTGCTGGATGCTTCGCGTAGGTTCCGTATGACGTGGAAGTAAGCTTATTTAACGTTCCATTGTAATTATTAATAATAGCTAGTATAATAATCACTCTTGACAAAAGATGAGATCGCAATGCCTGATCATGGTGAAAAACTGATCCCAGCAGTCTGAACCATCTCTGCTTTCATTTACTGTTGAGATTTTTTTTTTCTTTCTTGTTAAAGATACATTTGTCGAACGTGGTGGCAAAGGCTAAGTCTTCCTCTGGTAATTCAGCAAAAATCATTACCTTATGTGACAGAAGTCTAAACAGTTTTAAATCAACCAGCTGTGTAGCTGAACGGGAAGAAGTCCATTTCATTCAGTCGGGTTTCTCTGCTGCTGTTTATCACTCCCGATCGGTCTACCTCTTGGGTTACATTAATTTGATAAAAGCTGAGAAGACGTCCTGAGAGGTAAGTTCAATGTTGCTGCTTTTCTGGAGTGGACCCTGCTCAGAGGGAAATGCTGGTATTTAATTTTGAATTCTCACGGGCAGCTCGTAAATTCATGCTTCAGGCTTGATGCAGTTTAATGTACTTCCCAGTGCCTTTTGCTTTCACCGGTGCAAGGAATACAAGGTGCAAGAGCTAGTGTGTAGGACGGAACTGCAGATAAGACACAGAAAGCTGGAGTAACTCAGCGGGACAGGCAGCAAATCCAGAGAGAAGGAATGGGTGACGTTTCAGGTCAGACCCTTCTTTTAAGCCCCTGTCCCACTGTACGAGGTAATTCAAGAGTTCTCCCAAGTGTTCCCCTGATTCGAACTCGGAGAATGTCCGTAGCGGGTCAGTAGGAGTCTTGTAGCGGCTCGGTCCGAGTAAAAAGTTACAAGTTTTTTCATCACGAGTATTTTTTAACTCATGGATATTTTTTGCAGGGATGAAAAAACATCACGAGTTTACCGGATGTCCTAACATGTACCTACCGTTAACATTACGAGCCGCTACGAGACATCCACCTACTCCTACGGACCAGCTACGGACATTCCCCGAGTTCGGATCAGGGGTCAACGCGGGAGAACTCTTGAATTACCTCGTACAGTGGGACAGGGTCATAGATTCATAGAAAATAGGTGCAGGAGGAGACAATTTGGCCCTTCGTGCCTGCATCGCCATTCGTGTGATCATGGCTGATCATCCACAATCAGTAACCTGTGCCTGCCTTCTCCCCATAACCCTTGATTCTGTGGCAGATAATTCTACAAATTCACAACTCTCTGGGCGAAAAAGTTTATTTTTCTCATCTCAGTTTAAAAAGGCCTCCCCTTTATTCTTAGACTGTGGCCCCTGGTTCTGGACTCCCCCAACATCGGGAACATCTTCGAATGAGAGTTAAGGGAGAGGGGACACGAGATATGGATGGGTCCAAAGACCATGTTAGGTGTGAGAAGGACAGATCAAAGTAGATGATGATGAAAGAAATGGGCAATGGTTCATTGTTAGATGGGGGGGAAGGTGACAATGAGACATACAAACAGGAGGACAGTGAAACTAGTAGGAGAACTAGGGTGGGGGAGGGATGGAGGAGAAGGAAATCAAGGGTTGCTTGAAGTTAGAGAAATCAATATTCATACCACTGGGTAAGCATGAGCCTGTGTTGGTTTGTGGCCTCAAACTTGCTCCTCCATTCAATATCCACCGGTACACAGTCACTTGCTGCCTGATTCCTTGCTCAGCGTTCCTCAATGCAAGGCCTGTGGTTTCCATCAACTCCAGATTCCTCCAGATTGTACAGTCAGCAATGGGACAGGATGCATGGACGGAACACAGCCAGGAGTGTGGGCTATTGTGCGGCCAAGACCCGGAGGACAGAGCGTGGCCGAGATCGCCAGCTGGTCAACACAGCATGTCCAGAAAGGTGGGTGAGCCTAAATAGGGATGGAGTGCAGCAGGGTCTGTGAGAGTTTGGGAGGAGGTCAGAAAGCAAGGGGAGAGAGAAAATGCACAGAGGGGTTCAGAGCCAATGGGGGAAGCATGAGGGTGTGTGATGTGAGGGGTGTAACAGTGAGCATGTTTGTGTGTGTGCACCTGTGTGTGTATGAGCAGGTGTGTATGTGCGTACACCTGTGTGGATGTGTGTGTGTGTGTGTGTGTGTATGCACCCACCTGTGTGTATGTGTGTGTGTGACCGTTCGTGTGCATAGTTGCATGTGCATATGTGTGTGTGTGTACCTGTGTGTATGTGTACGTGTGTACCTGTGTGTTCACCTGTGTGTACCCATGTGTGTGCTTGTACGCATATTTGCTTTATTACACTTTAAAAAAATAGTTTTTATGGCTACCTTTTTGTAATTGCATGTACATTTCTATTAATCTGCTGATCTACTCTCTCGTAAGACCTGACCTCACTCATATGGTTGGCCCAGACCCCATCTTACCTTTCTCATAACAAGTATATCCATGTATATGTAGGCATTAAGGAGCTGCTCACCGCCAGTGTAATAATAGTGATCCATTACCAGACCACTTGTGTCAAGTGGCTCCCTGCTGGGCCCTTCTCCAATGCAGTGTGTCCTTGTTTTCACAGCTGCACCTTGGAGTTCAAAACCCTTACTGCTTGTAAGTCCCTATGGAAGTAGTTTGTCTGTGATATCATTCCCTTTTAAAACAAAATTCTTAAGGGGTTAGACAGGCTAGATGCAGGAAGATTGTTCCCAATGTTGGGGAACTCCAGAACAAGGGGTCACAGTTTAAGGATAAGGGGGAACTCTTTTAGGACCAAGATGAGAAAAACATTTTTCACACAGAGAGTGGTGAATCTCTGGAACTCTCTGCCACAGAAGGTAGTTGAGGCCAGTTCATTGGCTATATTCAAGAGGGAGTTAGATGTGGCCCTTGTGGCTAAAGAGATCAGGGGGTATGGAGAGAAGGCAGGTATGGGATACTGAGTTGGATGATCAGCCATGATCATATTGAATGGGGGTGTTGGCTCGAAGGGCCGAATGGCCTACTCCTGCACCTATTTTCTATGTTTCTATGTTAAAGATGTTAATGTTTTTATTAATGCAACTTAATCCATTAGGACATCGTTGAGCATATTTATGCGTATTGGGTACAAAGGAGTTTTATCCGCAGAAAGTCTGTGCCCTTATCCCTCACTAATATTATTGTATTTATTTGATTTTTTTAATGATAGAAGAAATATTGGCTTATCTACAAGTATTCTGTATCTTAGTGACAAATATCAGCCTGTAAAATCAGAAGAAATGTCTGAAGAAGGGTTCCGACCTGAATCGTTACGTATCCATATTCTCCAGAGATGCTGCCTGAACCGCTGAGCTATTCCAACACTTTGTGTCCTTGAATAATATCACCGATCATCTTTCATTAGTCAATGATGTTCCATTTAGAGTAAGGAAGGTTGCCACCAAGCAGAGCTGTTGGAACAGGCATGCAGATATACTGAAGACAGACACAAACCAGCATCTGCAGTTCCTTCCTACACATGCAGATATCCTGCACCTGCGGGACAACACAGGAAGAGCCTCTTTAGTTCAGTTTATTGTCACGTGTTCCGAGGTTCAGTGAAAAGCTTGCATGCTATCCAGTAAGCAGAAAGACAATACAAGATTACAATCAAGGTGTATAGATGATACATGATAAGGGAATAATGTTTAGTGCAAGGTAAAGCCAGCAAAGTCCAATCAAGGGTAGTCCAAGGGTCACCAAAGAGGTAGATAGTAGTTCAGCATGTATAAATGGAGTCAATAGACAATAAGTGCAGGAGTAGGCCATTTGGCCC
Source organism: Okamejei kenojei (assembly GCA_035221665.1). Lineage (NCBI taxonomy): Eukaryota > Metazoa > Chordata > Chondrichthyes > Rajiformes > Rajidae > Okamejei > Okamejei kenojei. Next base: position 20,937,163 of record CM069165.1, read on the forward strand.
TTCGAGCCAGCACCACCATTCAACGTGATCATGGCTGATCATCCCCAATCAGTACCCCGTTCCTGCCTTCTCCCCATATGCCCTGATTCCGCTATCCTTAAGAGCCCTATCTAGCTCTCTCTTTAAAGTATCCAGAGAACCGGCCTCCACCGCCCTCCGAGGCAGAGAATTCCACAGACTCACAACTCTCTGTGTGAGGAATTAGAGGGAGATTGGCTTGAGTGAATGTCTGGGCTGCATTCACAATACTCTCATGCTGGTTCTCTCTCAAGCATATAATGTTGTTTGCTCCTCGGCTCCATCTGCCTGCCTTGACATCCTTAAACTGCTCACCTTGATAAAGCAAAGACCGAAAACATCGGATAAGTGGAAAACAACCAATTGTTGATATTTGAAATCTCTTCAAAGCAATCCACCTACTGTCACAACAATGACTGAATTATGCAGCTTGGTAGATTAGGTAAGCACTGCTCAAGAATTCTCAGTGGAACTTCATTACAGTAGTACAATCATTTTCACCATAAAAGCACTTAGGAAACACTTGTGTTGTGCTAAACTCCCAGAAGATTTGCATTATGAAATACAAATATTTGAAACTAATTCTGCAAGGAAACACTAAGTCTCTTGCTGATTTTATTATCTAGGTTAACCCCCCAGTTATTAACTCATTGAAGAGTCTTTTCCAGCCCATTGAAAGGAAAGGCTTTGGGCTTTGAGCTTGATGCGAGTTTCGACAATTTCATCCCATGTACCCTTTTCTCTCTGCATTGGCTTAATTTGTTCTGAGGGCAAACTGTCCAACCACTTCACACTAAGGAGAGTTTAAGGATTTTTTTGTGTTTGGTTATGCCTTTATTCACTTTTCTACATCACTTTAATCGGGCACACAGATAAGATGGGAATGGATATGGATCATATGCAGGCAGATAAAATTAGTTTATCTGGGTTGAAATATTTGGCACAGACATTGCGGGCCAAAGGGCCTGTTCCTAGACTGTACTGTTCTATGTTTTATGCTCTATAAAGACACTATAGACAGAGAATATGGTGTATGATTGAGCAGAGGATTTTTTGGGGCGATTTTCTAAGCTTGAGGTTTAATTAAAATCAGAGAGATCTCAAAGACTTGGAGTGCTGGGAGAGGTTCCAGAGTCAGGGAGAAGTAAAGTCCATGGTACACAAAAAGCTGGAGAAACTCAGCGGGTGCAGCAGCATCTAAGGAGCGAAGGAGATAGGCGACGTTTCGGGTCGAGACCCTTCTTCAGACTGGTGACGTTTCGGGTCGAGACCCTTCTTCAGACTGGTTGTAAAGTCCATGATGGGATCATGGGATAGCAAACAAGGGTAGGACGTTCATGCTTCAAACTGTGGGTGGAATAGAAGATGGTGGACACAGCGGGACAGGCAGCATCTCTGGAGAAAAGGAATGGGCGACGTTTCAGGTGGAGCCCTTTCTTCAAACGGTTTGGTCTCGACCCAAAACGTCGTCCATTCCTTCTCTCCAGAGATGTTGCCTGTCCCGCTGAAGTTACTCCAGCATTGTGTACAACTTTGGTTTAAACCAACGTCTGCAGTTCCTTCCCGCACATGGTGAGCACAGTGATGGGTGAGAGGAACATGGACTGCCAGGAACACGAAACATAGATCAGTGCAGCTCAGGAGGAGGCCTTTTGGCCCACAATGTCCATGCTAAATGTGATGCCAAACGAAACTGTTCCCTTCTACTTGTAAGTTTAGAAGGATGAGAGGGAATCTTATTGAAACATATAAGATTGTTAAGGGTTTGGACACGCTAGAGGCAGGAAACATGTTCCCGATGTTGGGGGAGTCTAGAACCAGGGGCCAGAGTGGTGAGTCTGTGGAATTCTCTGCCTCAGAGGGCAGTGGAAGCCGGTTCTCTGGATACTTTCAAGAGGGAGCTAGACAGGGCTCTTAAAGATAGTGGTCAGGGGATATGGGGAGAAGGCAGGAACGAGGTACTGATTGGGGATGATCAGCCATGATCACATTGAATGGCGGTGCTGGCTCGAAGGGCCGAATGGCCTACTCCTGCACCTATTGCCTATTGTTTATTCCACATGATCCCAATCCCTCCATTCCTTGAATATCCATGTGCTATCCTTTCACTTAAATGCCAATATCACATCTACTTCCCCCATGACCCAAGGCAGCTCATTCCAGCTAACCACCCTTTAGGTTCTTGTTCATAAGTTGTAGGAGAAGAATTAGGCCATTCAGCCCATCAAGTCTACTCCGCCATTCTATGATGGCTGAACTATCCTTCCCTCTCAATCCTGTTCTCCTGCCTTCTCCCCATGACCCCAATACCCTTATCAATCAAGAATCTGTCAATCTCTGCCTTACAAATATCCACAGCGTTCAGTGGCATTGAATTCCACTGATTCACCCCCCCCTCTGACTAAAGAAATTCCTCCTCATCTCATTCGTAAAGGTATGTCTTTTTATTCTGAGGCCGAGTCCTAGACTCTCCCACTAGTGGAAACATCCTCTCTGCATCCACTCTATCCAGTCCTAATAGGATAATCTGTTTCCTCTCTTAAACAAAGGAAAAACATTGGCTAAGCAAAATCATGTTTGAGATGAGGTGGGGGGAGTGGGGTTGGACGGAGGTGCTACTGATGCTGGTGGATGGGTCGGAGATTGTGCGAATCTCACAGTGTTGGAAATCTGAAGATTACAACAGAAATAGCCAAGGTAACATTGCACTCTTAAATGTAGACATGGGATGCTTGGGTTGCCTCTCAAAGAATTAGCCATCTGTGAAACACAGGCACTCCTATGGGGAATAGGGGAAGACTTTCAAAGACAGTTGGTAGCATTAAAAACCCTCCCTATGGATGCTGAGTGGATGGGAGTAATCAGATGTCTATGTAATCCTATTGCACTGTTTCACGCTGATAGCACTGCACCTGTCGTTCTACAACCTTTGGCAGCTTTGATAATCGAGCATTTTAATATTAAAAAACTGTCCACTGCACTTCAGTCACTTGTGCACTGCAGAGGTAATTATCTTTCCTGTCCTGCTGTAGACTGCCTCAGCATGGACCCACTGATCCAGCCACTTGCTGTATTATCTGTGATCATCCAGCCTGGCTCGGTGATAAACCCACCTCAGGGAGCCTTGACTAGCAGCGAGCTGTCCAGCCAGCGTGATAAGGGGCCTGTGTGAGGATCGCACATTAGACCTGGATCCTGAAGGCACCTTCACATTCAGCCCTGTCAAAATCACAGCGAGAGTCAGGTTAGTCAGCGAGGAAAGACGAGCTATTCAATCAACGCCAGGAGCAGCAGATTAATGAACCCCAGAGGGAGTTGAGTATCAATACCTGCTTTGAATCGTGATGTAGGTAGACTTTCTGACTTCCTATCTTATTCTAACCTTGCGGCATACAAGGTAACATCTACATCTCCAAACAAGCGCTGTGTGTGTGTGTGCGTGTGCGTTCTATCTGTGTATGTCTATGTCTGTGTGTATGTCTGTATGCACACATATGCAGTATGATCTGCATATGTATGTATGTGTCTTTTGTGTGTGTGTGTTGTATGTGTTTCTGTGCATGCATGAACAGGTGCACGAGGTGCATCTGTGTGTGTATGTCTATCTGCGTACGTGTGTGTGTGTGTGTGTGTACAAGTGTGTTTGTATATGTACATCTGGGCGTGTGTGCGCGCGTGTTGTTGTGTGTGTGCGCGCGTGTTGTGTGTATGTGTGCATTAGGGTTAGGGTGTATCTGTGCATGCATGAGTATGCAGTGTGGCAATCCATGTGATTTTTGCTTCACACGCATTTAACTCCATAATTGAGGAGGGATTCTCTGTAACTTCAGATCCCCACGTTCGTTCAATTGGACCAGAACTTAAACAAATTAATATTTTCTGCATATCTATATTAACTGGGAGAAAATCCTAAGGGTACTTTTAAAGTAACATATTTCTATTCCCCTTCAAACATCTGTTTGAAAAAATATTAAAGTTGAATCTTCAAAGCTCTTAATTACTGAACTTTGGAATCGAGAACTGGAGGACATAGGTTTAAGGTGAGGGGGGAAAGATTTAATAGGAATCTGAGGGGTAGCTTTTTCACACAAAGGGTGGTGGGTGTATGGAACAAGCTGCCAGAGGAGGTAGTTGAAGCAGGTTTTCCCCATATTAGATCGGATATGTCCTCATTCTTTAGGAAACGGGGAGTTCCCTCTTCCATTATGGATGAGGGTCTCACTAGGGTCTCCTCGATATCCCACAGCTCTGCTCTTGCTCCCCCTCTCCCCCATTCACAACAAGGACAGTCCCTCTTGTCCTCACCTTCCAACCCATCAGCCGTTGCATACAGCATATAATCCTCCAACACTTTTGCCACCTCAAACGGGATCCAACTACTGGCCATATCGTTCCATATGCACCCCTTTCTGCTTTCCGCAGAGACCATTCCCCCCGCAACTCACTGGTCAACTAATCCCTTTCCACCCAAACCAACCCCCCCTCAGGTACTTTCCCCTGCAGGAGATGCAACACGTGTCCCTTTACCTCCCCCCTCAACTCCATCCAAGGACCCCGACAGTCTTTTCAGGTGAGGCAGAGGTTCACTTGCACCTCCTCCAACCTCATCTACTGTATCTGCTGTTCCAGGTGTCAACTTCTGTACATCGGCGAGACCAAGCGCAGGCTCGGCGATCGCTTCACTGAACACATCCGTTCAGTCCGCCTTAACGTACCTGATCTCCTGGTTGCTCAGCACTTTAACTCCCCCTCCCATTCCCAATCTGACCTTTCTGTCCTGGGCCTCCTCCACTGTCAGAGTGAGGCCCAGCGCAAATTGGAGGAACAGCGCCTCATATTTTGCTTGGGTAGCTTACACCCCAGCGGTATGAACATTGACTTCTCTAACTTCAAATAGCCCTTGCTTTCTCTCTCACTCCATCCCCTCCCCCCCACCAGTCATTCTGTCTGACTGCATTCTATCTCTGTCCTGCCCACTCCCCTGACATCAGTCTGAAGAAGGTCTCGACCCGAAACGTCACCCATTCCTTCTCTCCAGGGATGCTGCCTGCCCCGCTGAGTTACTCCAGCATTTTGTCTCTACCTTCGTTTTACCTTTCCTACATAAGAAAGGGGGTAATTGATCAGAACGAAAGAGTGGACCAGAGAACCAAAAAGGGAACAAGCTGGGAGGGGAGGAAAGGTGAAGACTGGTCTGGCAGTGGAATCTCTGAAGACATTGCAGAGAATGTGATGCAGTACGATACGAAATAACTTTATTTATCCCAGGAGGGAAATTGGTCTGTCAACAGTCATAAAACACAACAAGATACATGGAACATGAAATTAAAGTGATGAGTGGAAAGTCCAGGATTTGGTATGTGCAAAGATTTGGGGGAGGGGGGGGGGGGGGGGGGGGGGTGGGAGGGGAGCCAATCTACTTCTCGACAGAAGGGGCAGGAGTTGTACAGTTTGATAGCCACATGAGCTATAGTGAAAGCAAAAGCTGTTGATGTGAAAGGCTTGGCTTCCACATCAGATTAAGGCTATCCTTGTTCCAACTATCCAGGTTAAGGCTATCCTTGTTCCAACTATCCAGGTTAAGGCTATCCTTGTTCCAACTATCCAGGTTAAGGCTATCCTTGTTGCAACTATCCAGGTTAAGGCTATCCTTGTTCCAACTATCCAGGTTAAGGCTATCCTTGTTCCAACTATCCAGGTTAAGGCTATCCTTGTTGCACTATCCAGGTTAAGGCTATCCTTGTTCCAACTATCCAGGTTAAGGCTATCCTTGTTCCAACTATCCAGGTTAAGGCTATCCTTGTTCCAATTATCCAGGTTAAGGCTATCCTTGTTGCAACTATCCAGGTTAAGGCTATCCTTGTTCCAACTATCCAGGTTAAGGCTATCCTTGTTCCAACTATCCAGGTTAAGGCTATCCTTGTTCCAACTATCCAGGTTAAGGCTATCCTTGTTCCAACTATCCAGGTTAAGGCTATCCTTGTCGCAACTATCCAGGTTAAGGCTATCCTTGTTCCAACATTCATCATCGTTGACCTGCCCCAGGCATCATTTTCTCTTTTGTGTCAATTCCCCAAAGTCGTGCATTTTCAGATCTTTTGTGAGCTACTCTTTAACCAGCCTGAATGATCTAACCTACTCAGTTCTCTGGAGAAGAGAATTCCAAAGATTCATCACCATCTGCAAGGAAAAAACTCTCATTTCAACCACAATCTTCGCTGAATATTCTGCCCTTTTCTTGGACATTTTCATTGCACTTGCCTTGTTATTGCCAATACATGCTAGTCGACGTCTGCCAATGAGAATTATGAGAAACCAGTGGCACATGGGGGAGCGGAGAGCGAGTTTCCTGAATTTGACAATGATCTTGGAAGGGAAGATGGCGTTGGACGCCAAGCTGTGGTGGAAGAACAACTTGAAGTACGTGTCCTTGGTCCAACAATGACAGGAGAGCCAGCAAGTTCACAAGCCCGTCCATCTGTTGTGGCGGGAAGTGAATCAAAGTCACAGAGTGATACAGTGTGGAAACAGGCCCTTCAGCTCAACTTGCCCACACCGGCCAACATGCCCCAGCTACACTAGTCCCACCTGCCTGCACTTGGACCAGATCCCTCCAAACCTGTCCTATCCATGTACCTGTCTGTTTCTTAAATGATGGGCATAGTCCCAGCCTCAAGTTGCCCCTTGGATTCCTATTAAATCTTTTCCCCTTCGCTTTAGATACATAGAAAATATGTGCAGGAGGAGGCCATTCGGCCCTTCGAGTCAGCACCGCCATTCATTGTGATCATGGCTGATCATCCCCAAACAATAACCTGTGCCTGCCTTCTCCCCATATCCCTTGATTCCACTAGCCACTAGAGTTCTATCTAACTCTCTCTTAAATCCATCCAATGACGGCCTCCGTGGTAGGGAATTCCACAAATTCACAACTCTCTGGGTGAAAAAGTGTTTTCTCACCTCAGTCGCCAATGGCTTCCCCTTTATTCTAAGACTGTGGCCATAATTCTGGACTTTGAACCTAGGTCCTCTGGTCCTCAATTCCCCAACTCTGGGCAAGAGACTGGGCAAGTGGATCCAAGTCATTACCAAAAGGAGCAGGTGATTTGCAGCATGAGCAAACTGCCGAGGCACTGTATCGCAATGGAACTAAGAGCCACAGATGGGTTATTGATGAATCACGGCACCTTGCTTTTCTCAGCCTCTGGTCTTATGGATGTAATTTTAAAAACAGGAGGGGACCTCACATCATAGTCGTGAAAGGTTGAAGATGTCCGCGGAAACTCCAGCCCGTTGGGCCGCATGGGTTTTGAGAACATGGCCAGGTGCATCATCAGGACCAGATGCTTCCAAGGGTTCACCCTAGGGATGGATCTTCTGAAGTTGGCAAGAGATTCAGATTCAAACTTTATTGTCATTGTGCAGTGTACAAGTACAGAGACAACGAAATACAGTTAGCATCTCACCCAGAAATGCGAACACACAATAATGGAACAGTGAATATATATATATATATGTGTGTATATAGTGGGGGTGGGAGATCAGTCACTGGGACAAGGAGTGTCCGGGGGAGGGGTTAACCACCAGTTAAGATGATGCTGGTGAGGGTGTCGTTTCATTCATACTTGGAATTTGTCCCAGTGGGCACGTTTTCAGGCATAGTGGAGATCTCCCCATCGCATCCGGGCGCTGTACCTACTGTGCCTGTGTGTCACGGGGTCTGGCTGTGTCGGGCGATTCATAGCAATACAGCGTGGAAACAAGCCCCTTTGGTCCAACCTGCCCACACTGGCCAATATGTCCCAACGACACTCGTCCCACCTGCCAGGATTTGGTTTATATCCCTCCACACCTGTCCTATCACTTTAATAAGATCTCTAATCAATTTACACAGTCCAGAAGCCTTCTAGTTAAAGCACTGATTTGTGCCATTTTTCTTCACATTAGGAATTAGGATTTCCATGCTTCTGAAATCATGGCTGAGGCCACAATCCACCTATTTTGTAATTGAACGAGACATCTCTGGTGTGAAAGGATTTACCCAGAACAGGCCGAGCATGTGGAGACAAGGAAATAGTTCCCCCAGCTCATCATTCTTCCTCCCTTTCTGACAAGCCAGCATCGATTTTTCTGTAAGCATCTCTCTTAGCCCTTTTTTTTCAGCTGCCATTTCGAAGCTGACACATCCTCCACAAATAGTCAATTAGAGGGGAATTTTATTCCTACATGACTGATGCTTTGAGTCAAAACTTTTAAAGTGATTTTTTTTTTTTTAAGTTAGTTAACAACATCTTACAACAGACAAACGAAGTAAAACCGCAGATTTTCTGATATAAGAAATGAAAGATGAAAATACTGGAATTATTCAGCAGATCATACAGCAACTTTGGACAGAGAAAGAGAGGTGGTATTTTAGCTCAAAGATTTTTCATTGCATCCAGAGGAGTGAGAAAACAATTGTGTTCTTGGTCGCAGAGCGACAAAGAGGGTGGGGAGAACTGAGGGAATGACGGTGATAGGATGGAAACATTAGACTTTACTTTAGACTTTAGAGAAACAGCGCAGAAACAGTCCCTTCATCCAGTAAACTACCACTGTCCTACACACCAGGGACAATTTACGATTTTACTGAAGCCAATTAACCTACAAACCTTTATCCTTTTGGAGTGTTGGAAACAGGAGGACCCGGGGAAAATCCACGCGGTCACAGGGAGAAGGTACAAACTCCGACCAGACAGCACCCGTAGTCAGGGTTGTACCTGGGTCTACCACTCTACCACTGCTCCATTATGCTGCCCTGAGACCATAGAGTGATACAGTGTGGAAACAGGCCCTTCGGCCCAACTTGCCCACACCGCCCAACACGTCCCAACTACACTAGTCCCACCTGCCTGCGTTTGGCCCATATCTTTCCAAAGCTGTCCTATCCATGTATCCATCTAACTGTTTCTTAAATGTTGGGATAGTCCCAGCCTCAACTACCTCTTCTGGCAGCTTGTTCCATACACCCACCATACTTTGTGTGAAAAAGTTACCCCTCAGATTCCTATTAAATCTTTTTGCCTTCACCTTAAAGCTATGTCCTCTGGTCCTCGATTCACCGACTCTGGGCAAGAGACTCTGCACCTACCCGATTTATTTCTCTCATGATCTTATACACCTCTGTAAGATCACCACTCATCCTCCTGTGCTCCAAGAAATAGAGTCCCAGCCTACTCCAGCATTTTGGCACTATCTACACTTTAAGTGTTTGCCAGGGTGCTACTGGAGACGCAGCACCTCACTGGACCATACGCCCCTCAGCATTTACTGGGCCGTTACATAGGACTGGCCCCTTGGTGTCCATGGTGGCAAGATTTCAGTCCTTCCCTCCATTGCCTTTGGAGGCTTATATTTTTATTTAATTAAAAAAAAAAAATCCTTTATGCATAAAATCTTTATGCAATATCTTTATGCATAAAAATATATAATTGGACAAAAACAGCACAAGGTTTTATTTACATTCATAGAGCCGTGTGCTTCTTTACATTCATAGAGCTGACGGCTGAAAAAATCATGGGGACTTCTCTTCCTTCAATCCGGGACATTGCGTGCAAACCTTGCTTGTCCAAGGCCAACAGCATTATAAAAGACCCCACACATCTCCATCATGGTCTGTTCACTCTGCTGCCCTCGGGCAAAAGGTATCGCAGTATAAGGAGCAGAACGGCCAGGTTTTGGAACAGCTTCTTCCCCCCGAGCCATCAGACTCTTGAATTCCATATAATGTGCCGCCACTATTATCTATTTTATCTTTTTATCTATTTTATCCTTTTGTTATTTTATGTTGCACGGTGAGCCAGATGCAACGAAATTTTGTTCAGACTTGCATTTGTTGGAGTATTTTTGAATGGCAATAAAGTCTTTGATTGATTGATTAATGATCAGCCTTGATCAAATGTAGACAAAAATGCTGGAGAAACTCAGTGGGTGAGGCAGCATCTATGGAGCAAAGGAATAGGTGACCCTTCTTCAGACTGATGTGGGCTGTGGGAGAGCTGGGAAGGGGAGGGGAAGGAGGGAGAAAGCAAGGATTAAATGGTGGATCTGACTCGATAAGGCAAAAGGCCTGATTCTTCATGGGTTATATGTTCAGAGTATTATCAGTTCTGTAAATTTACTGTGCAGGCATGCTCAGGGTGCAGAGCATGTTTGCTACTTATCTGGCCTTCTCAGATGATACAAACTTCAAGTATTTGTGTCTTAGCCCCTCATTGTCCAGTGGCAGGACCACAGATTACAACCCTTCCCCACAGAGCCTTTGCACTGAACGTCCGTGTGTCCCTCAGCATGTTCTCCTGCAGCCTGGAACTTGCCCGTAAGCAGCATTCCCAAATGGACTCTTAGTCAGAGGGTGGTGAATCTGTGGAATTCATTGCCACAGATGGCTGTGGAGGCCAAGTCAATGGATATTTTTTTAAAGGGGAAAATGGTAGATTCAATTGACTGATTAGTAAGGGTGTAAGGGATTATGAGAAGGCAGGAGAGATAGATCAGCCATGATTGAATGGCAGAGCACACCTGATGGGCTGAATGGCCTCGTACTGCTCTATAACTTCTGAGCTTATAATCTTATGACATTTCATTGTACTGACTGACCCACAATATCCAGACAGATCATCATGCAGCTTTCATCAAATTAATGATCTTCCAGCAGCACTTAATGTTTGTCGATCTATTACCAGCTGTGTATATATTTCAGTCCCGATCTCCCCACACATACCCTTGCCCTTCACGCTCTGTCTTTCTATCCATCCTGGTGGTGAATGTTTCATCTATTGTTGCACAGGGTTGCTTAATATCTGCAATGAAGTCAAAGCCTTTTGGTTCAACTAATTGTGCCCTGGTGCAGCAGTTAGTACTGGTGCCTCACAGCTCCAGTGACCCGTGTTCAATCCCGACCTCAGGAGCCGTCTGTTTCCCTGATAACATAGACAATAGACAATAGGTGCAGGAGCAGGCCATTTGGCCCTTCGAACCAATACCGCAATTCAATGTGATCATGGCTGATCACAATCAGAACCCCGTTCCTGCCTTTTCCCCATATCCCCTGACTCCGCTATCTTTAAGAGCCCTATCCAGCTCTCTCTTGAAAGCATCCAGAGAACCTGCCTCCACCGCGCTCTGAGGCAGAGAATTCCACGCACTCACCACTCTCTGTGAGAAAAAGTGTTTCCTCGTCTCCGTTCTAAATGGCTTAACCCTTATTCTTAAACTGTGGCCCCTGGTTCTGGACCAGATGCCACTGTATTTCCCCTTTTCCCAACTTGATGCCATTTAGATAGTAATCTGCCTTCCTGTTTTTGCTACCAAAGTAGATAACCTCACATTTATCCACATTAAACGTCATCTGCCATGCATCCGTCCACTCCCCCAACCTGTCCAAGTCACCCTGCACTCTCATGGCATCCTCCTCACAGTTCACACTGCCACCCAGCTTTGTGTCATCTGCAAATTTGCTAATGTTACTTTGGATCCCTTCATCCAAATCATTGATGCATATTGTAAATAGCTGCGGTCCCAGCACCGAGCCTTGCGGTACCCCACTAGTCACTGCCTGCTATTCTGAAAGGGACCCGTTAATCCCCACTCTCCGTTTCCTGTCTGCCAACCAATTTTCTATCCATGTCAGCACTCCACCCCCAATACCATGTGCCCTAATTTTGCCCACTAATCCCCTATGTGGAACCTTATCAAATGCTTTCTGAAAGTCCAGGTACACTACATCCACTGGCTCTTCCTTGTCCATTTTCCTAGTTACATCTTCAAAACATAACCAAGTTTTGCCAATTTTGCCATCTCACAATGTGGGCACTTTGCAAGACAGGTACTGTGAAATAATAGGTTAAATGGTTCTTGAAAATGTCCCGTACAATACATTGGGCGGGGCAGCGGTAGAGGTGCAGTGTTTGCAGCGCCAGAGACCCGGGTTCGATCCGGACTACGGGCGCTGTCTGTACGGAGTTTGTACGTTCTCCCCGTGACCGCGTGGGTTTTCTCCGAGATCTTCAGTTTCCTCCCACGCTCCAAAGACTTGCAGGTCTGTACGTTAATTGGCTTGGTATAAATGTAAATTGGAATAGCCCTGTCCCACGGTACAAGTTCATTCCAAGAGCTCTCCAGAGTTTAAAAAAAATCAAACTTGTTGTAAGCGCGGAGAATGAACATAGCGGGTACGTTGGAGCTCGGGGACGTCTCTTAGTGGCTCGTTACGCTAACGGCAGGTTTTCGGGAAGACTCGCTAACGGCAGGTAAGCACGGGAAGACTCGTGAAGATTTTTCGACATGTTGAAAAATGTCCACGAGAGCCCCAAGTACCGATGAGTGGCCATTACCGTAAATCTCCGAGTTCGAATCAGGGCAAACTTGGGAGAACTCTTGGAATGAACTCGTACCGTGGGACAGGGCTTTAAATTGTCCCTAATGCGGGTGGGTAGGATACTGTTAATGTGCGGTGATCGCTGGTCAGTGTGGACTCAGCTGGCCTAAGGGCCTGTTCCTGCGCTGTATCTCTAAACTAAACTAAAGTGGCAGGAAAATCAAAGGAAAATTGATGGGCATGAATGAGAAAATAGGTCATAGATCTCCGTGCCTTCTCTATCAATATCTTTCATCAGTTTATAGCTCTCTATTAGACCATTACCCTGTCTTTGCTCTCTAGAGAAAATAGACCCAGCATGTTCATCCTGTTCTGATGGCTTGCGACGTACAATCTCTGAAAATATTCTGTGCTCCCTTTGGTGTCATTTTTAATCACATAGGAACCAGAAACGCGTATCATGGTGTGGTCTTAAGTTAGTATAGAGGTACAGCACAGAAACAGGCCCTTCGGCCCACGATCCCCAAACACTAGCACCATCCTACACACTGGGGACAATTTACAATTTTACCGAAGCCAAACCTGCATGTGGGAGGAAACCGGAGCACCCAGACAAATCTGACGTGGTCACATTCTGAGTTCGTACAGACAGCATCTGTACCCAGGATCGAACCCAGTTCTCTAGAGCTACAAGGCACCAACTCTACCGCTGCGCCACTGTGCCGTCTGCTTAAAGTTTTGCAGTTCTTTTACCTCCAGATATACATCCCAGTGGCCGGCTTACTTTCATTCTGGCTTTATTAAACTGTTACTTCTTCCATTGTTTTATGTATCGTGCTCCAGATCCATTCAGTCGTTAACCCCATTCACATTCTTGTTTTCCTAATAGTGCCATCTCACTAACTTGATATCCTCTCGCCTCTCCATGCGGGGTGGGAGGTTGCAACCTTCACGTGGTCCGCCCTGTTTCAATGAATGCAATCAACCTGGCGTGCAGAATCAAATAAGATCAAATAGAACAAGTTGTCCTAGAACTTCAGGCTGTGCTCGCCATACGCAAGATGAAGACTTCTCCATGCAGCCCTGTGCAGGAAGTCCACAGGTATTGACTGGGTTCACAGAAGTTCCCGCAAATTGGTTGTAAGTCTGAAATGAGCAAAAAAAACACAACAGAAAAAACGGCATGGGAGAGGATCACAGAATGGCTGTGCTGGTAGAATGATCAAATGCATGAAGAGAGGCCACCAGCCAGCCTCACTGACTCTGTGAGTGAGAGATTGAGAGAGTGAGAGCTCAATGCCCTTAGCACTGCTTTGCACAGGGGTGACGGGAGGTAGGGATGTGTGTGAGAGGAATGTCACAAAGAGCCACAGAGCTGTACAGCACTGCCATGGGCCCTTCAGCCCACCTTGTCCATGCTGACCAAGTAGACATATTGGGCTCGTCGCAAGGCAGATGCAGTTTAATGTGAATAAATGTGAGGTTATCCACTTTGATGGCAAGACTAGGAAGGCAGATTATTATCTGAATGGTGTCAAGTTAGGAAAAGGGGAAGTACAACGAGATCTGGGTGTCCTTGTACATCAGTCACTGAAAGTAAGGTACAGCAGGCAGTGAAGAAAGTTAATGGCATGTTGGCCTTCATAACAAGAGGAGTAGAGTATAGGAGCAAAGAGATCCTTCTGCAGTTGTACAGGGCCCTGGTGAGACCACACCTGGAGTATTGTGTGCAGTTTTGGTCTCCAAACTTGAGGAAGGACACTCTTGCTATTGAAGGAGTGCAATGTATGTTCACGAGGTTAATTCCCAGGATGGCGGGACCGTCATATGTTGAAAGAATGGAGCGACTCTGCTTGTATACCCTGGAATGTAGAAGAATGAGAGGGGATTTTTATTGAAACATAAGATTTTTAAGAAATTGCACACGCTAGAGGCAGGAAACATGTTCCGATGTTGGGGGAGTCCAGAACCAGGGGCCACAGTTTAAGAATAAGCGGTAGGCTATTTAGAACGGAGATGAGGAGAAACATTTTTCACCCAGAGAGTTGTGAGGATTTCTCTGCCTCAGACGGCAGTGGAGGCCAATTCTCTGGATGCTTTCAGGAGAGAGTTAGATAGAGCTCTTAAAGATAGCGTAATCGAGGGAAATGAGAAGGCAGGAACGGGGTACTGATTGTGGATGTTCAGCCATGATCACAGTGCCTGCTGAGGGCCAAATGGCCTGCTCCTGCATCCATTGTTTATTGTCCCATTCGTTTTTTAGTTTTAATTTTAAAGATACAGCGCGGAAACAGGCCCTTCGGCCCACACTGACCAGCGATCCCCGCACATTAACACTACCCTAAATGCACCAGGGACATTTTACATTTATACCAAAACAACTAAACTGCAAACCTATACGTCTTTGGAGTGTGGGACGAAACCGAACATCTCGGAGAAAACCCACGCAGGTCAGGAGGAGAACGTCCAAACAGCACCCGTAGTCAGGATCGAACCCGGGTCTCCGGCGCTGTAAGGTAGTGGCTCTACCACTATGCCATCGGGCCATCCTGCATTAATTTGCATTTAGCCCACATCCCTATAAACTATTCTTATCCACACTCCTGTCCAAATGTCTTTTAAAAGCCATAGGTGGTGCGGGAGAGAAGGCACATGGAAAGTCTCTTTGCCATTTCTGCAGAAGATAGGTGGAGTCTCATAACAGCAAATAAATCCACACCCAGCAGTCTCCTCAATCTTCCAAGTCTTATTCATGACCTCCAGGGATATTGCTGGACCTGCTGACTACACAAGATTCCATCATTTGTAGTTTCTGTGTCTCCCAACCCTTTGAAGGTATATATGGGTGGTGCAGCGGTAGAGTTGCTGCCTTACAGCGCTTGCATTGCCAGAGACCCGGGCTCGATCCCGACTACGGGTGCTGTCTGTACGGAGTTTGTACATTCTCTGCGTGACCTGCGTGGGTTTCCTCCGAGATCTTCAGTTTCCTCCTACATTGGTGTACGTGTGAAATTGTCCCCAGTGTGTGTTGGACGGTGTTAATGTGCGGGGTGGTCGCACACCGGCATGGACTCTGTGGTCCTGTTTCCGCGCTATATCTCTAAACTAAACCTAAAGGGTCCCGACTCGAAATGTTGCTTATTCACGTCCTCCAGAGATGTTGCCCGACCTGCTGACTACGCAAGATTCCAGCATTTGTAGTTTCTGTGTCTCCCAACCCTTTGTTCGCATATATGGGGCATCCATAATTGATCTGTTCAGAAGCTGGAGAAGACATACATCTGTCTCAAGTGGCAAGTAACCTCAGCAGACACAAAAAGCTGGAGTAACTCAGCAGGACAGGCAGCATGTTCTCCAGCTTATGAACAGATCAATTATGGATGCCCCATATATACCTTCAAAGGGTTGGGAGACACACAAACTACAAATGATGGAATCTTGTGTAGTCAGCAGGTCCAGCAATATCTCTGGAGGTCATGAATAAGCAACATTGAGTCGAGACCCTTCTTCAGACAAGAAGGGTCTCAACCCAAAACATCATCCATTCCTTCTCTCCAGAGATGCTGCCTGTCCCGCTGTTACTCCAGCATTCTGTGTTGATCTTCGGTTTATACCAGCATCTGCAGTTCCTTCCCACACCAGTATCCTTGGTATCCTAATCCATGCTTCTCCAGGGAACACTTCCGTGTAACCTGCCCACATTCTGAGCTGGCAAAAGTTATTTCTTTAAAAAGGAAACAAAAAGCAGTCAATTTGTTGGATATATTAAAAACTGGGAGTAGACAATCACTTCTTATGATGGAGAATGCCTCAGGATACACTTTTGCATGCAGAAAAACCTCAGCATCAACCATGCAGTTAAATCTCAGCTGCAGAATAATACAATGTGCATCACATGTTGTCTTTATTCTGAACAACGATGTCCCTTAAACATCCCATTCGATCTTCAAATCCATTTGAGCCAGCAGTTGTTAATATCCGAGGGACACCACCTCCAACAAGACAACAGGGGCACGAGAACTCCGATTACACAGTTTGAAAAACATCTTGGGGAATCTTGTACCTCGTGTGGAGATCAGGCAAAACTCTTCTGTGGATTTTTTTCATTCCAAAGTATTCCCTTTGTACACATCGTTCAGAATTCATAATTTAGAACGCATCTAAAATGCAAGGCATTAGTAGTGATTAGCAGTGATGAAGATGCGAGTGCTGGTTAATTGAGAGCTGATCTGTGCTTGGTGACTTCCCAACGCTCCCGTGCTGGAGACCAACCTATTGCCACGGGGAGCTGAGCAACGGAGGGGCACACTCTTCCTTTGTCCCTGCAATGAATTGGCTAGTTTAGATGTAATTGCATCCCTTGATTTAATCCCAGTCATTACAGCGCGAGGCCCCAGCTGTTAGGATGGAAACATTATCACATGGATATCAGACCGAGCCGGCTGACTATTGTTTCACTGCCTCTCGTACAGCGGAACACTTTACCTGATAATCCCGTGGAAGTAATCAGAGAGGACTTTTCTCATTTGTTTTTTTAACTCACTTGAACATAAATTAGCCTCTGAAGACTGAATTAATCCATGTTTTATCACCTTGATCTGGTGAAATGAATTAATTCTCTTTCTCTCTGAATGTAATAAGCTTGACCTATTTGAGCGTTCCTCCCTTTGTTTGTATTTTCATTCGCTCGGTCCCTAGAGTTCTGGGGAATGGAGGCCTGGTCTCTCTTTGTGGTTCTTACTTGGAGTTTAGGTCAGTTCCTTAATTAAAGACTAAGCAGCAGGACTCTAGAGGCTGCGTTCGATGTCTCTCTTTCTCGGAGTGTCTAACAAACAAATTAGTATATTAACTTGCAAGTTCCAAGTCTGCGCTTTCATTAAAACTAAGCTATGGAATACCGACATTGCATTTCAGTTTAAGCCATTAGCAGAAATATGGGGAGAGGAAAGTCAAGGGCCTGTCCCACTTACGAGACCATAGGAGACCTCTCACAACCATACAGCCTGTATGCTCCTGAGAGGTCTCCTATGGTCGTGAGAGGTTCTCCAAAGAGCCGTAGTGCCTTTCTGGTCGCCGCTGAATTTTCAACATGTTGAAAATGTTGGCAACCTATCACGGGTGCCGGCAGTCGCCTGTAAAGGTCGCGTAAGTGGGACAGGCCCTTTACTGATCTCATAAGTGCATAAGTGATAGGAGCAGAATTAGGCCATTTGGCCCATCAAGTCTACTCCTCCATTCAATCATGACCGATCTATCACTCCCTCCTAACCCCATTCTCCTGCCTTCACCCCATAAACCCCAACACCTGTACTAATCAAGAATCTACCTATCCTTACCTTAAATATATCCATTGACTTACCTCTGTGGCAAAGAATTCCACAGACTCCAGACGGAAGTGGAGTCTACCATTCCACTAGCTCATGAATGAAACAGATGAGTTAAATTGAAATGCTGCTCATGGCACCGGCCACACAATCTTCATCCACTGTCTTGACAGACACTACCAGGGCAACACTACCTGCCACTTACTAATGGGCTTAGAGGAACATTGACTGTCCTTCTGAGCCACTTTGTCAGCGTTCTTCCCTACGAGCGAGTCAAATAAAAAAAAATATTTGCAAGATTTTCCTTTTCCGAGGCAAACCACAAATAACAATTTTATTTCTGTTAAAAAAAAACCGTAAATGGCCAGACAAACTCAGTGAGTCAAGTAGCATCTGTGGAGCGAAATGGAATGAACTGCCTGAACTGCTCAGTCATTTTCAGTCAAGCCGAGTTTGAGGGGAATGGAAAATTAACACTCAAATTAACACTGCAGACCAACACTTTCCTGACCCGTTGGTGCTGTTGATCCCAACCACAGTTTCAGTTGCACACCCATCCCACAGCACAGTCCCTAGACCTGATCTTCAGTTCACATTCCAAACTAATGCGTTAAATGGCAAACCGTCAGAATGGGCGGCAACGGTGGCGCAGGGGTAGAGTTGCTGCCTTACAACGCTTGCAGCACCAGAGACCCGGGTTCGATCCCCACCACGGCCGCTGTCTGTACGGAGTGTGTACGTTCAATTCAATTCAATTCATCTTTAATGTCATTGCACAGATACAAGTATGGGCACAACGAAATGCAGTTTAGCGTCAGTTCGTAGTAATAGCAATATATAAATAGATACAGAAGCAGACAATGTGGACGGAGAGACTGGAGAAATCTATCGGCGGGACTCCGAGTTCAGCAGTGTGATGGTGTTGTTGTAGAAGCTGTTCCTCATCCTACTAGTGCGGGACCTGAGGCTCCTGTACCGCCTCCCTGATGGTAGGAGGGCAAACAGTCCATGGTTAGGGTGGGAGGGGTCTTTGATGATCTTCCCGGCCTGTCTCAGACACCGTTTTCGGTGGAGGGCATCCATGGCAGGGAGCGGGGCACCGATGATGTACTGGGCGGTTTTCACCACCCGTTGTAGTGCCTTCCTATCTGCTACGGTGCAACTGCTGTACCATACCGTAAAGCAGGTGGTCAGGATGCTTTCGATGGTACAGTGGTAAAAGTTGGTCAGGATCTGGGGGACAGGTGGGCTTTTTTGAGCCTCCTCAGGAAGTAAAGGCACTGCTGTGCCTTTTTGATCAGCTTGGAGGTGTTGAGGGACCAGGACAGATCCTCCGAGATGTGTACCCCAAGGAATTTGTAGTTGGAGACCCGCTCCACCTCAGTCCCGTTTATATGGATGGGGGTGTGTCTGCCCCCTCTGTTCCTTCTAAAGTCGACAATGATTTCCTTCGTCTTCTGGGAGTTGAGGACGAGGTTATTGTTGGCACACCAGGTTGTCAGGTGCTGGACCTCCTCCCTGTAGGCTGACTCGTCGCTGTCACTGATCAGTCCTACCACCGTGGTGTCGTCGGCAAATTTTATGATGGTGTTGGAGCCATACTTAGGGATGCAGTCATGGGTGAAGAGAGAGTAGAGGAGAGGACTGAGCACACAGCCCTGTGGCACGCCGGTGTTCAGTGTTATAGTGGAGGAGGTGAGGTTGTTGATCCTAACAGACTGGGGTCTGTTAGTGAGGAAATCCAGTGTCCAATTGCAGAGGGAGGTGGAGATGCCAAGACCGCTGAGTTTGGTGATCAAGCTAGCGGGTATGACAGTGTTAAAGGCGGAGCTGAAGTCAATGAACAGCAACCTGATGTAGGTGTTATTACTGTCCAGGTGGGTCAGGGCAGAGTGTAGGGCCGCAGATATGGCGTCCTCTGTAGACCTGTTGGTCCGGTAGGCAAACTGATGGGGATCCAGTGTGGGGGGGGGGGGGGGGAGGCTGGCTTTGAGATGAGCCAAGATCAGCCGCTCGAAGCACTTGGCGATGACAGGGGTGAGTGCCACTGGCCGGAAATCGTTGAGACTCCCTGTCGCTGATTGTTTGGGCACTGGCACAATGGTAGATGTCTTGAGGCAAGTGGGGACGACACCCTGGGCCAGTGACAGATTGAAAATGTCAGTGAGGACCAGGGATAGTTGTCCAGCACATGCCCTGAGCACCCGCCCGGGGATGCCATCGGGGCCTGCTACTTTGTGCTCATTCACCTTGCTCAGTGCATCTTGTACAGCAGAGTTGGAGAGACTGAGGGGTTGTTCATGCGGGGGTGGAGCAACTTTGATGGCAGGAGTTTTGTTGTCCCGGTCAAAGCGAGCATAGAAATGGTTTAGCTCGTCAGGAAGGGAGGCATTGTCTGGGGGGGGGGGGTGTTGACTTTATGGTAATCAGCAATGGATTTGATTCCTTGCCACATGCGCCCTGGGTTAGAGTTGTTTCGGAAATGCTCCTCGATCCGCCGTTTGTGATTGAGTTTAGCATTCCTAATTCCCTTTTTCTGATTGGCCCTGGATGAGCTGTAACCCTCAGCATCGCCAGATTTAAAAGCGGCGTCGCGAGCCTTCAGCAGGAGTCTGACCTCCCTGCTCATCCACGGCTTCTGGTTAGGGGAGGTCTTTATCTCTTTGTGGGTAGTGACGTTGTCCGTGCAGAATTTTATATAGTCCAGAACAGTTGAGGTGCATGAGTTATATATGGTGAATGAGTTGATGTCCACTTGGGAGTTGAAGGTGGCCTGAGTAGCTGAAACTGTTCCTGTAAAACAGAGACAGCCCCCTCAGGCCAGACCTTCACAGTCCTCGCGGTAGATTTCACACGTCTGATCAGAGGTGAGTATTTGGGGAGCAGGAACAGAGAGAGGTGGTCAGACTGTCCCAGGTGGGGGAGGGGGAGGGCTTTGTATGCTTCAGTAATATTGGTGAATACTAGGTCCAGAGTCTTGTTTCCTCTGGTTGGGCAGGAGACATGTTGGTGGAATCTGGGAAGTACAGTTTTAAGGTTGGAGTGGTTAAAATCACCCGCAACAATAAAAGCCCCCTCTGGGTGTGCAGTTAGTTGTTTGCTGATAGCAGCTTGCAGCTCCTCCATTGCTAGCCTGGCATTAGCGTCCGGGGTGATAACAATCGATGTAAATTCCCTGGGCAGATAGAAGGGCCTGCACTTTATCATCAGGTATTCCAGGTCAGCAGAGCAGTGACTACCAATCCTGACAATGTCTGTACACCATGAGTTGTTCACATAAATGCACAGTCCGCCGCCCTTGGTCTTACCGGAGTCCTCCGCTGTTCTATCGGCCCTGAAGACAGTGCGCCCCTCCAGCTCGATGCCGTTGTCCGGGATGTTGTCGGTGAGCCATGTTTCGGTGAAGACCATGGCGTTGCAGTCGGCGATCCGGTTGTGTGTGGTGATCCGCAGCCGCAGTTCGTCGATTTTACTCACCAGGGACCGGACATTCGCGAGGAAAATGCTGGGCAGAGCTGGCCGGTGCGGGTTTGATCTCAGCCTAGCTCGATAGCCTCCGTGCTTCCCACGTCTTTGTTTGCGGTCCCTGCGCCACCTCCGGGCACTTCCTGTCGAGGGAGCTGGCCCGCTAGACCCCGGTGTCCTGACGATCTCCGGCGTCAGTTGAAAGTCGCTTCTGGGGCTCGTTACGTGGAGACGGCCGAGCTCCAGTAGCTCCTGACGGCCGTACAGAGTCTTCGCTCGAGTGCTCCGGGCGAAAACTAAGTTAATTTATTAACAGAACAAAAAATAAATTGCTGAAACTATGGAGACACAGAGCCTCGCGTTGTGCACGCGACGCCATCTTGGATGTTGGAATACCCACGTGGTCTCCCTGTGACCACATGGGTATTCTCCTGAGATCTTCGGTTTCCTCCCACACTCCAAAGACATACAGGTATGTAGGTTAATTGGCTTGGCGTATGTGTAAAGCGTGTGGAGGATAGTGTTAATGTGCGGGGATCACTGGTCGGTGCGGAATCGGTGGGCCAAAGGTTACTACACCCGTTTCCTTGCTGTATCTCTAAACTAAACTAAGATCAGAGATCAGGCAACTGAATCATCATAGCACAAGAGCAGTGCTGAACTACGAGGTACCTCTTTGGTGACCCTCGGACTATCCTTGATCGTTATTCCCTTATCTATCTATACACTGTAAATGGATCTATTGTTATCACAAAATCTTTTCACTGTACCTCAGTAAACATGACAATGAACTAAACTGAACTAACTGAGATCTTCGGTGGTGCACTCGTCCTAACATGAATAAACTATGAGCCAGGTCAACACAGCACATGTGACTCAGACCCATACCTTTTAGCAGAATATGCACTCAACCCAAACTTGAGGTATGCTGTTGTTCTTGAAACTTAGAAAATAGGTGCAGGAGTAGGCCATTCGGCCCTTCGAGCCAGCACCACCATTCAATATGATCATGGCTGAACATCCAAAATCAGTACCCTGTTCCTGCTTGCTCCCCATATCAGTTTCCCCAGTCCAGTCAAAATCTTGGCAAGTAGCCAGATTCTAAAGAAGGGTTCCAACCTGTAACATCACCAATTGCTTTTTCTCCAGAGATGCTGCCTGACCCGCTGAATTACTCCAGCATTTTGGGTCTATTTTCAGGCAGGTGTTAGACCCGCAGAAGCCCATAAAGGAAATATCCAACTGTTAGACAATAGACAATAGGTGCAGGAGTAGACCATTCGGCCCTTCGAGCCAGCACCGCCATTCAATGTGATCATGGCTGATCATCCCCAATCAGTACCCCGTTCCTGCCTTCTCCCCATATCCCCTGACTCCACTATCTTTAAGAGCCCTATCTAGCTCTCTCTTGAAAGTATCCAGAGAACCGGCCTCCACCGCCCTTGTTCTTTGGACAATGCTGACCAAAAGTAAATCACATCTACGCAGAACAACTTTTGAAGCGGGGGAAAATTCATTGAGAAGCAACAACCCAAATCAGGCACTAGGATCATTGTAGAGAAACTATTTCCTCTTAGTGGGATGAGATTAGAACAAGGGAGTGTGACCATAAAATTTAGAGTCAGGATGTTCTGGGCAATGTCAGGATGTATTTGTTCAAAGACTGAGTTGAGTTTATTGACATGTGTACGGAGGTACAGTGAAAATCCTTTGTTGCATGCTAACCAGTTAGCGGAAAGACAATAAATGATTACAATCGATCCACAATCGAGTACTGTTAGGATTAGTGCTCTATCCCCATGGTTGTAAAACATCTAATGTTGCTATTTTGAAGGCAAACAAAGAACTCACCTCAATATCAATCAACTTTGGCAGAAACAGATTAGCCCAGAACTTGATCTGAGTTACTTGGACGTGACGCAGACTAATTTCAACTTTAGTTTAGTTTAGTTAATTTGTAAGTGTACCAAGAGGCTGTTGTGTGCTATTCAGTCAGTGGAAAGACAATACATGATTACAATCGAGCCACTCACAGTGTGCAGATACATGATAAAGGAAAATAAACGTAAAATAAAGGAAATGCACGATAAACCCAGTAAAGTCTGTCCGTGGGTCTCAAAAGAGGTCATTCATGAGTCAAGAGAATTTATTGCCATGTGTCCCAGATAGGACAATGAAATTCTTGCTTTGCTTCAGCCAACAGAATATTGTAGGCATAAATAAATAAATATAGAACAGATCAGTGTGTCCATATACCATTGAATATATATATATATACACACACACACATAAATAAGCATAGAATGTGCAATAGGCTATTAAAGTTCAGATTTTTGTTTGAGTTGAGTTTAATAGTCTGATGGCTGTGGGGAAGTAGCTGTTCCTGAACCTGGATGTCACAGGTTCAGGAACAGTTGTTGTTGGTAGGATAATTCACTGGTCTGATAACAACTGGGAAGAAACTGTCCCAGGATCTGGCGGTGTACGTTTTCACACTTCTACACTGTCTTGCCCGATGGGAGAGGGGAGAGAGGGAGTGGCCAGGGCGCGACACATCCTTGATTATGCTGCTGGCCTTGCCGAGGCATAAATGGGGTCACTGGAAGGGAGGTTGGTTTGTGTGATGGTCTGGGCTGAGTCCACTGAGTGGGCATCTGTTGGAGATGTTACGACTGATGGGTTTTTTGTTAATCAGGAGTATTTTTGGATACGAGGTGGGAAAATGACTTTGATCACCAGCGATGTAGCTGAAATGATGAATCAAATTGGAGGGGTGGGGGTGGAAGGTGAGTGGAAAGAGCTGACTGCTCCTATAATCAATGGAAACAATTACACTGAAGGATCGTCTTCAGTACTGCATACCATGTGTACTACACCATCTAAAGAATGAGGTTGAAATGATGGGGATAAATCATTTAACCATGTTTTATTTGGTATACAGTGGAGATGCTATTGATGAAATTCCAGAAACATGCTAAAAGATTCCTGGTCATAGTATGGGAGGTGCCGTGTTAAGTGGCAATGTCCTGGAAGTGATTAATCTTTTTAATTTCACTGTTATGAATTATCAGCAGAGGACAGTGAGATTGTCTCTAATGACCAAGGAATAAATAAGCATCAATCTTTATTCATAGCTCCATTAAAAAGAAATGTGTTATAACTTACAAATTGACTTAAGTTGCAATGAACATCTGAGAAGAGAGCAGGGTTTTACAAATTTGTTGCATTATTTGATTTTTTTTTTTGCACTTTGTATTAAAACTGAATAAGCTGACTAATAAGGAGATGGTATAAATGTTTAAAAAAAATGTAATTAGCATTTAGATTTATTGCATTTGATAACCAAAGTTCCTCATCACATATTTGCCATTTTTTTGTTTGTGGCATTATCTCTACATTAAAGCCTCCGATTGAATTAATTATGTTTTGTAAACACAGAATGTCAGTGGTGATAATTAAGTCTCAATTTCTCTCAGGCAGCAAAGACCTATTTTCAAGAATTAATTCTTAATTAATTCATCCTGTCACACTATTGAAATCACACTGAGCGGGCACAAATATGCCTTCTTCAATAAATGGTTCTTCCAAGCAATGAACAGGTGGCCTGTTTTCATTTTTCCCAAATCCAAGATACCGAGATTAGTGTAGTTTCGAGATACAGTCAGGTCCTTCAGCCCAACGAGTCCGCAGCGACCAGCGATCCCCACACATTAATACTATCCCACACACACACATACACACTAGGAACACACACACACACACACACACACACACACACACACACACACACACACACACACACACACACACACACACACACACACACACACACACACTCCCACACACACACATACACACTAGGAACAATTCACACTTATACCAAGCTAATTTACCTGTACATCTTTGGAGTGTGCGAGTAAACCGAAGATCTCGGCGGAAACCCACGCAGGTCACGGGGAGAACGTGCAAACTCTTTACAGACGGCACCCATAGTCAGGATCGAACCCGGGTCTCCGGGGCTGCAAGCGCTGTAAGGCAGCAACTCTATCGCAACAATAGGAATCAATAAAATACCGCTGCACCTCCAGTTATGTGGTGCATAGTCACTTACAAGGAACCGTGTTTTCACAGAGATTGGATATCGCAGAGTCTTTTGTGTTCTGCGCTGTTTCAGCGCGTTCGTCTAGAGTTGGGCAAACAAATGGTTATCTTTTTGTCCAATTCTAGAACCATGAAGTAAAAAAATATACACCTGGATTCAACTAAGGTTCTGCCTGTGCTCCGAGTTCGATGTGATAGGTCCTCGGTGACCCTGTGAAGGGCAGTGATGTTATCTTATTCCTGGTGCAGAGGTGAATACACATCCCACAATTAGGGCCTTTAAAGCCAGAATGCAGCTGGGATTTTGAAAATGGTGCCATAAACTGGCACCTCTTGCATATACAGTAGACTCAGCGGGCTATTTCTATGCACTTGGTACTTATTCGGGCATGGCACGTGTATCTTTGTGACCTATATATGCAAAAATAGAATTTCACTGTACCTTGGAATGACCTTTAACATTACGCGTCATAAAAACACCACACGGGGATTGCATCCTGAAACATTAAAGGGCCCTGTCCCACTTTCCCGAGTTACTCACAAATTCTCCCAGGTTTTCCCCTTCATTCAAACTCAGAGATGCCAGCCGTAGGTACTCGGGGCTATTTTTTTTTTACTCATGGACATTTTTCAACATGCTGAAAAAACGTCCCGACTTACCTGGTGCCCCGAGTACCTACAGCTGGCATTACGAGCTGCTACTCCTACGCACTTTACCCGAGTTTGAATCAAGGGGAAAGCTCGGGAGAATTTGTGAGTAACTCGGGAAAGGCCCTTAACTCTGCTTCTCTTTCCACGGATGCTGTCCAACCAGTTGACTGCTTCTGGAATTCTCTGTTTTTATTTTAGATTTTCAGAATTTGCGGTTTTATTTTGATTTACACGATCTGTTGTTTATCAATGTGGCTCTCTGTGGGAGCTGCACAGTTTGGTTGCACTTGCAATAGCAGTGACAACAGTTGACAACCATTTAATTGGCCTGCGAGTCTCTTTGGTCTGAATAAACCCAGAGGTTTTGAAATGCGCCGTTGAAAATCAATTCTTACTTTTGTTTCTGTTTTCCAGTGCAGAATCAATCGAACAGTAGAACACTTGTTTGATCTACAATTGGTTATGGAAGAAATAACTCCGAGGATGAACCTCTTGGAGTAACAACGGCATGCGAAGGAGAGGCAGTGATACCTCCTAGGTTTAACCTATCCAGATCCAGCCACAGGGCTGCACGGTGGCACAAGGTAGAGTTGCTGCCTTACAGCGCCTGAGACCTGGATTCGATCCTGACTTCGGGTGCTGTTTGTACAGAGTTTGTACGTTCTCCCCGTGACCTGCGTGGGTTTTCTCAGAGATCTTCTGTTTCCTCCCACACTCCAAAGACGTACAGGTTTGTAGGTTAATTGGTTTGGTATAAATGTAAATTGTTCCTAGTGCTTGTAGGATTGTGTTAATGTGTGGGAATCGCTGGATCTGGTGGGCTGCTCGGTGGGCCAAAGGGCCGGTTACCGCGCTGTATCTCCAAAGTAAAAGTTTGGATACAAAAGGTAGAGCCTCACACACCTTCATTTCCATTTAGAAGCCTCCCCAGTTTCTGTCAACATCAACTCTAAACCCTACTCCAAGCTGACAGCAATTATCTTCAAATATCTCACTATGGGGCAGATACCTCTGCGAAGAAACATCAAGGATAATTAAGATTGACCGATTAGACAAATGGAGAAAGTGAATAGCTTCATAACTTCTAGGAGCAGTATAAGGCCATTTGGCCAACTAAGTCTACCCCACCATTCAATCATGACTGATCTAGCTTTCCCTCTCAACCCCATTCTTCACCCCATACCCCCGACACCCTTAAGGGCCTGTCCCACCAGCATGCAATGGCATGCGTCTAGCGCGACCAAAAGTGGTCGCTTGAGGCGTA